>LVTN01000858.1:53891-77020 GCA_001649415.1 Musa itinerans | reverse complement strand
GGGGTGAATTAGTGCCTTCAAAAAGTTGAGCCGATTTCAAAAATTTTGTTCAATGAAACTCGTATCGAAAATACGTTTAACTTGGAATGTGAGTAAAAGTAGTGAGCAACTAAATCAGTAAGCAATAAGAATGAAAAGTACAAAGGAAATGCATACCAGATTTATAGTGGTTCGATCATTGCGACCAACGTCCACTTCCGATTCCTCATTCGTCGAGGCCACTAGCTTTCACTAACAATATTCTTTCAATGAGCAAAGATCAACTACCATTGTTACAACTCTTTTCTCTTTTTCACAAGTTTAGGAGAAAACCTTTATAAATCTTCTTACAAGTAGTCCTCACAACTCTTGTAAAAAGACTTAGAAGATTGAGTAGGAAGAAACTCAAGACTTTCAATAGAGTTTGCACACTTAGAATCACAAGTTTTTTCATGCTCTTTTCTTGATATCTTAAGCAAGAATGAGTGGGGCATTTATAGGCCCCAAATGGCTTCAAAAATAAAGCCAAAAAATCTCAACATCAGGTTTTCGAGGTACTAGTGGTACTACCGCCAGTGTTGGACGGTACCACCGCCTACAACACTGAGCACTACTAGTACCACTGCCAGTATAAGCAATACCACCACCTGACATAGTCTCGAAGACTATGTTCTAGTGGTTCTATTATTAATCTAGGTAGTACCATTATCGGACACCCGAATACTAGTGGTACCACCGTTAGGTCTTCCGGGAACATACACTTTATATGTTCCAGCTCATTGACAATTCCACTACCTGGTCTAATGGTGCCACTGCCTGACCCAATTGTAGGTCACCAAATAAGCTTTCCAATAGGCCCAAATTAACCTTAATTTAGGTCCAATGGGCTCCTAATTGAGTTGGCATGGTTACACCCAAAATCAACTCAATTAAAACCTAAACTATGATGATCAAGACATAAATGATTACACAACATGAATTCTACGTTGTCTAGCATGTCATTGGTGTTGGGAAATCTTGGGGGCGATATCACATGCGCAGTGGAAGAACAAGAAAATAAAATCCCCAATTTCCCAAAAACTGCAGGAGGAAATAGAGGAGAGGAGGCGCTATGCGTTAGGGAGGAAAAGGGAAGAAGAGGAGGAGAAGAGAAGGGAAAGAAGAAGGGGTTGCGGCTGTGGCGGTGGCAACTGCAGTTGGAAGAGAAGGAGAGGAAGAAAAGAAGGTGAGGAAGAAGAGAGGAAGGGGAGCTATGGCTGCGGCTGTGGCAGCTGCAGCTGTGGTAGGGAAAGAAGAAGAGGAAGGGAGAAGGGAAGAGAGGAAGAAGAGAAAGGAAAGAAGGGGGCTGCGGCAATTGCAACTGGGAAAGAAGGGGAGGAAGGAGAAGAAGAGAAGAAGAAGAAGGGAAGGAGAGGAAGAAGGGCAGGGGAGGAAGAAGTGGCTGCGACTGTGGTGGCTGCGGCCGTGGTAGTAGCAGTTGCAGCTGGGAAAGAAAGAAGGAAAGGAAGAAGAAGAGGGAGACGAGAGGGAAGAGGAGGCTGCAGTTATGGCTGCGGCCGAGACTATGGCCATAGTTGCGATTGCGGCGGCGGCTTGGCTACGACAGCTGAAGCAACGATAGTGGCTGCGGCAGTTGTGTTTGGGAAAGAAAAGAAGGAATGAGAGAAGGGAGAAAGAAAGTAGCTCTGTGAAAGGGGCTGTCGACTGTGACCATGGTTGCAACTATGATTGTGGCACCTATGGCTAGGAAAAAGAAGATAGGTGCAGAAAACGAAACAGGAAGAGGAGACGAAGGAAAAGTAGAAGAAGGATTCGGGCTTACACCTTCTTTGGATATTCGGACCAAAATCTTCGAAAGGTAAGTGTTTTGATCATTCCTATTGCAAGTATTTTGATCCTTTCTATTGCAAGTGTCCCGATCTTTTCTCCTGCAAGTGTTATGATCTTTCTTATTGTAAGTATTTTGATCTTTCCTAGTGCAAGTGTTCTGATCCTTCCTATTGTATGTGTTTCAATCTTTCTAGTGCAATTTCATCTTTGTTTTTGCCTTGAATATAAAAACTTTGACTTGCTCTAACCTTGCAATTGATACATCTCTTGTTTAGACATAACAATTTGAATCTGGAAAACTTCCGAGATTCTGACCCTTCCATTTTGTTTTAGCTATAAATCCCTACACAGAGTTCTAATTTCGATAAAACTGGTTTGATCTGAATATAGACTCGTAAACCTTTATTTGATACTAAGTTTGATAAATTTGAAGTCTAATTGTTCACCCAGATTTCTGTTTCATTTAACCCTATAGATTATGTAAAACAGGGATCATAACTTCTGACCTTTTTGATACCGAGCTGCCTATAAGTCTTTGTTAGAAACTCTAATTTGTTCAAAACTAATTTCATTGGAAACTAGACTTGTAGATCTTTTTTTTGATATATGGAAAAAAAGATTTAGAGTCCAAACACCTGCCCAGTTATCTGTTGAATCCGACCTTATGAATTCTATCAAACAAAGATTTTGTTCTCTGACCCTTGTTTACCAAATTATTTGTAACTCTCTGTTGGATAGTTCAATTCATATGAAGCTTATTTTATCTGAAAGTAGATTGAAATATCTTTCCAATGATATTTTTATGAGTAAATTAGAGCAAAATTGATAGTTTGAATCATTTGTTCAATGTGCCTCTCGAATTCTTCCAGAAATCAAGCTTTGGTCGATTTCGCATATTCTGGTTTCATTCATTTGGAAATTGATTTCATTTATCTTCCTTCATTCAATTAAGATTTATATTACTTCTTTGAATTCTTGTATGTTCTTGTCCTTAAATTATTTGTATTTTTGAAACCTATTATGTAAAGTTTATGTTGTATCGTATTGACTGGTATAGGCACATGTATATCCCATTGTTCCGCATTTACTTTCGATATGTGTCTATTCCAGTTTCATTCCTTTGGACATTGAATTCATCTAACCTTCTTATTTCAATTGAGCTATATGTGTTTGATTGGAATCCTTTTATGCTCTTGCTTTTATTTCCTTTCAAATTTGAATGCAATTGTGATAGATTATGTTTGCATCGTATTGACTCATAAAGGCACATGTATATTTTATTGTTCCGCATGTGCTTCCGATATGTGCCAATTTATTGTTCACACTGCCCTTTTGTATTCTGGTGTTTATGGGATACTGTGAACCTTTGCTAGAAATGGTAAAGGGAGTTATACATAGAGCCTGCGATGCTCTACTGGCCCCCTATGACTTCACCTAGACGTGGGTGGATGGAGCTCCCATACGTGGGAGACTTCTATCTGGTGGTCATTCAGAAATGGATGAATCACATTCTGTCTGTGGTCCCACTGCACCTTCTGTATGTTTGATATAGTATCCAGATATTTGGTTGTGTTTCTATACATGCTTTGGATAAGAATTATATGAATGCAACGTCAAATATGACGTTTGAGCTTTTATTTGGTATTTGTAATTGATATGCTCCGAAATATTCGATACGCCATTGATATACTCCGGAACATTTCATATGCCATTTATAAGCTCCGAAACTTTTCATTTGTTATTGATATGCTCCGAAACATTTCATATGCCATTGATGAGCTCTAAAACGTTTCATTTGTTACTGATATGCTCTGAAATATTTCATATGCCATTGATATGTTCCGAAATGTTTCATTGTTATTGATATGCTCTGAAATGTTTCATTTGCCATTGATATACTCCGAAATATTCCATACGCTGTTGATATGCTTCGGAACATTTCATACGCTATTGATATGCTTCAATTACTCTGTGCACCATTTGTTATGAACATTTATGTTCTGAATAAAATAACATTTACGATTCTGTATCTAATGAGATGATATCCTTGAATCTCTTGGATTCTATCTTGCATTGTGATACATTGTTTGTTTATATAAATCTTTCAGGTCAACTTGTTATTCTTTGAGATGTTTGTATTGGGCTGAGGCAGTGGACAGTTATTCAGAATTATGGGCAAATCTTATTGGTTGATATATTATGGTTATTGTTGTATAAGCATATTTTGTATGTAATGAAATATTGTCGATGAACCTGAATAGATATGTTATGTAAAAGTGTTAAAAGATCTCTCTTATTTGGAATTTCAGAATGTTAAGTTTAGGTTTCGATGTTATGAACTGGTGGTAAATGGGTGGAGATCTAATTGTATAAACTATTTAGCTTGTGGATTTATAAGTAATGTTAATGTTTTGTTAAGTTGGCTTGGATTTCTATAAATATGAATTATCAAGTGATGTGATATATGATTATAAACTGCACAGGTTTTATGGAGGTGAATTTGGCTGAATATTTTTCAGTGTCCTCAAATGTATGTTTGGATCCTGGATTGATTTGTGATGAAAAATTTTAAATATTATTGATATTTTGAGGGGCGTGACATGACCAGAGGTCAAGTTTGGAAAAATACTTGGCTTTGCCCAATTGGTCGAACAAGTCTACGATGAGCAGGATGGGATACTTATTTTTCACCGTCACTTTATTAAGGGCTCAATAATCGATGCATAGTCGGAGGCTCCCATCTTGTTTCTTTTGGAAGAGAATTGGAGCTCTGTAGGGTGCTTTAGAACTGCGGATGAGACCACTGCTTAGCAATTCACCTAACTACTTTCTAAGCTCTACTAACTCTAGAGGGGGCATGTAGTACGATGGTCTCATTGGAGGCTTCACTCTTAGCTCCAACTCAATGTGATGATCCACGCCTCTGCGTGGCGGCAGAGTCTTCGGCAACTCGGGTGGCATAACATCTATAAACTCCTTCAGGATATTTTCCACCACAGCAGGTTCATGAATGGCCTTTTCGTCGAGTGGCTCTAGCTTCATAGCAGCCACAAATGTTAATTCACCTTTTCATACCCCTTTCTTCAGTTGTAATGCCGATATCTATTGGGGGTCGTTGGTTCCTCTCCGAGAGACGGGACCACATAGGGGTCGTCACCTCCCATCATGCATAGGGAGTTTAGGAACACCATTGGCACCAACTTCGCTGCGTGCATAAACTTCATTCCAAGAATTACTTGGAAGTCATCCAATGGCACTACCATCATGTTTGTGCTTTAGCTCCATGTTCCGATCTTGATGGGAACTCCCTTTGCCAACTTGGAGATTTGCTTGGCCTCCGAGTTCACCACCTTCATTCGACATGGGTTCTTCTCCAAGATCAGCCCAAGTCGCTTTGCTTCTTGATCGGTAATAAAGTTGTGGGTGGCACCCATGTCCACCATTGCACGGGTCATTTGGCTATTGAGCTTAATGTCTTTGTACATCAGCTCGCTACTTCCTGCTTTTTGTGACCTTGCCATTATGTTCTCCCCCACTTGACCTCGCATAGTGTTCAACAAACGCATTGCTCCCATCCAGGGTCCTTGCGACTCCTTATTGTTACTGCTGGATTCTAAACTACTCGAACTAAGAGCGATAGCCTTGCCCTTGTCCGATCTAGGGGGATGAATAGAAGCTAGTAAAACATTGAGTGCTTGTTTCTATGGGCACTCTCTCACCATGTGCGGCCCTCTGCATAAGAAGCATCCGCTAGCTTTTGGGGCCTTGCCTTTTGAGCTTAGCCCTTTGTGGGAGTTCTTCTTCCTTTGCTTGCCCCTGGGCTCCTTCCATCGAGAATATTTTGGAGGGCGACTTCCTGAAGCTTGTTTCCTTTTTCTTAAGTCTTCAGAGGAAACAAAGTCGATGAGCCTTTCTGCGACCGCAATTGCCCCGATCACCTCGATGACATTCCTTCGATGCAGTTTTTGTTAAGCCCATGGCTTCATACCATCGAGGAAGCTGATCAACTTATTCTTTTTTGACATGTCCTGTATGTCCAGCATTAGTGTATAAAATTGCTTCATATAGTCTCGAATGGAAGTACTTTGGCGGAGTTATCTCAACTTCTTTCTTGTGACGAACTTTGTATTCTCCGGTAGGAACTGAGTTCTCAACTCCTGCTTCAAGTCCTCCCATGTGTCCACTTGATACCAACCTTGTTGAATCTCCTCCCAACGAGTTCGCCACCAAAGTTTTGCATCTCCGTTCAAATACATGGTTGCTATAGAAACTTTAGTATCTTCGTAATCAGGTATTGTGGCTTGAAAGTATTATTCCATGTCAAATAGAAAATTCTCGAGCTCTTTAGCATCTCTAGCACATCCATAACAATGAGGCTCGGGTGCCCTCAAGTTTTGTGGTGGCACAACGTGGGTGTTGCTTCCTCCCGCATTTGGTGCCCTTGTGAGCATGGTCACCCTGGAAGTGAGTTCTGCCACTACTTCCTACAGATGTTGCATGGAGGCTTTGGTGTCGTCTGATAGTCAGTCGACTAGGGCCTCAACTTTATCGATCTGGAATTCAGCTTCTTTTTGCAAGCTCTCTACCTCAAGAAGCCTTCATTGGCCATAGTAGAGTTCCTCCAAGCTCATTTTAAGAACATCCAAATGGGTTTCCGCCCTTTGTTGGCCATGGTAGAGTTCCTCCAAGCTCTCTTCAAGAACATTCAAGCGGGTTTCCACCACTGTAAGTCTCTCCTTATGGCTCTTTTTTTCGGTTGGTGCTCCATATTGCGCCTCCTCCGCTCACGGAGAGTAACAAACTTCTCGCTCATCATGTTCACTGCTGCGCTCCTCCTGAGCGGCTCCAACAGCATGAGAGCAAGTATGCACTTATAGCCCACCTATGGTTGCTTGGGGCAAGGGTCCTGCTTGCCTTGTCTTACTCGATTCACCACGATGCTTTGCCATGGAGAGATTGCGAAGTTTCTTCGTTGCTTGCTCGAATTGCTTGCCCACTCTGATACCATAATATCACGGATTTAGTTGGAATTGCCTAAGTCGTAATGCACCCTTGCGGTAAAGACGCAAACTTATGTTGAGTTGCCTAAGTCGCAAAGCACCCTTGCACCAACTCTTTGGACTTAGCTGGGATTGCCTAAGTCATGACGCACCCTTGCGATATACATCCGCAAAGGGTCAGTCGATTTGCAACCTCACTCAGGTCCCGAAGGACGTGTAAAAGAGAAAGTTGATTAGTTCGAAGAACGAGCGATAGACAAGTCCCGACGTCTCACAAAAGGGGAAGCTTTACAAGCAATTCAGCAAGTACCTTGTGTGCACGAGAGAAAAGAGAGGAAGGAGGAAAACAAGGACTTTAGAAGGTAGAATGAATAGTTGCAAGTCCATAAACAATTGCTCACTGGGTGTCGGGCGCGAAGGCAAGTTCTCGTCAAGTTAATGTGCAAACTTGTGAAGAGTTTTTCAACACCCGACAATATACCGAAGCCCCATCCAGCCTTGTGACACTCGAGGGGTTCTAGGGTGCTGAGATGGCTAATGCTTTGGGCATTGGAGTAGGCTGTAGAAAATAGCTCATGGCACACGAAAACGGAGCCAATTTAGGGCTTTTTGGCCCGGTGCAGTGAGTGATTGCACTATAGCACTGCAACCTATTTGAACATGTATTTTTACAAGCAAAACACACAAAACTATGGCAAAACAAGTTGCCATATCTCTGTACAAGCATGCAAAGATGACAAAACTATTCGTTGAATGAAGTTGTTGCGAGTGTGCGACGACCGTTCGTGATAGTTGGGCCAGAGTAGAATATGTTGGACGATTGGACGTCGGGTTGGAGGAATGGTCGGCATGCTAGAAGGACTTCATGCCATGAGTTCAGGTATCGGGCTAAAGGATTGGACATTGCACCAAGGAGATCAGAAGTTACAGGAGGTTAATATGCTAATTGGGCAATACGCTGAAGGATCGGATGAAGCGCCGAATAAACTAAAGACATGTCGAATAACATAGGATTCACGCTTATAATCGATTGTGTCTAGATCAAGTTAGTTTAGGTCTAATTGAATTAGTTTTGGGAGTAATTCTACTAACTCAAATGATTTTAAATTTCAATCAAAATCATTTTGTTTGTTGTAGCAATGCATTTTCCTTCTTTAGTGAATCAAACTCATTATATTTTTTTTATTTTTTACTAACTAATTTAAAAATAACTCATGAAAAGCATCAAGTAATTTCATAATAAAGTAAAGGAGTTTCGGGTGAGTCATTTACCTTATCGTCGAGAGCCACCAAAGCAAAGTTCATCACTTCGTCTTCATTGGTTTGCTCCTCATCTTCGGATACACTCGCTTCATCTCAAGTTGCCTTGAGTGTCTTCTTCTTCTTTGGTAACATCTTTTTTTTAAGTTTATTTTTATTATTTGATTCTTATTTTATAAATTTTATAAATTTACTTGTGAGGAGTTCTATGTCATCATCACTTGAGCTTTCGCTCGAGTGGTATTCTTATATTCTAAGTGTCAAGTCTTTCCTGTTCTTTGGAAGGTTATTCTCAAGTTCATCATGTGCCTTGCATGTCATGTCATATATCATTAATGAACCAATAAATTCTTCTAGTGAAAAATTGTTTAAGTTCTTTGCCTCTTGTGTGGCAATTACTTTTGAATCCATGTTTTTAGGAAGAGAACATAAAACTTTATTAATAAGTTGAAGATTTGAAAAACATTTGGTAAGAGCTTTTAAACCATTGACGACCATCCGTAAAATGAGTGTACATGTCTCTAATGGTTTCACTTGGTTTTATATGAAACAACTCAAAATCATGCATCAAAAGATTTATCTTAGAATATTTAACTTTACTAGTGCCTTCGTGTGTGATTTCAAGTGTATGCTAAATCTCATAAGTTATTTCGTAAATAGAAACTCGATTAAATTTATTTTTATCCAAAGCAGAAAACAAAACATTCATAGCTTTGGCATTCAAAGAGAAAGTTTTCTTTTCCAAATCATTCCATTCGTTCATTGGAAGAGAAGACTTTTGAAATCTGTTTTCAATAATATTCCATAAATTGAAATCTAAAAAAAGCAAGAAAACTCTCATTCGAGTTTTCTAATATATGTAATCCATCCCATTAAATATAGGAGGACGAATGATAGAGTGACCCTCTTGAAATCCGATAAAAGCCATTTCTCTTGGATGTTAAACTAATTAAGAAAAACTGACTCTAATACCAACTGTTAGGATCGATTCAACACTAAGAGGGTGGGTGAATTAGTGTGTATGTAAAAATCATGTCGAGTCAGAAATATTCATACATTAAAAATTCATATAAAAATGTTTAACTTTGAAAACTTTCGTAAGAGTGTGCAGCTAAAGTAATGACGAAGTAAAGTAGTTTGCAATAAAATTAAATAGCAAAACATAAATGCAAATCGATTTATAGTAGTTCGGTCGTCATGACCTACATCTACTCCCAACTCCTCTTCACTCGAGGCCACCAACTTCCATTACCAATCTTACTTCAATGGGTGAAAATCAACTACTCTTTTACACTATTTCTCTTTTTGATAGGCTTAGGAGAGAACATTTACAACCTCTCTTTTAGACCTCATTCTTCCCTTAGAAAACTTCTAACTCTAGGAGGAAAAGACTATAAATCCTAAGATAGTATCCAATATTTCTTAAGTATTCTTTCCCCCTCTTTTGCTCAAATTCATGCTCTTCCATGCAGGAATAGCTGGGGTATTTATAGACCCCAAATGGCTTTAAAATTGGAGCCAAAAAAGGTCTTATCCTGAGTTTCTCGGGTCTAAGCGGTATCACCGCTTGTGCTGGGTGGTACCACCATCTATAGCACTAACACTGGGCAGTACCATTACCCAATTTGGTGATACCACTGCCCAGTCTAGCGGTACTATCGCTTGATAAAGTCTCAAAGACTGTGTCTTAGAGATTGAGCCTCTAGCGGTGCCACCGTCTAACCCAACTTTTGGGTAACTGAATGGGCCTTTCTCTTGACCCAAAATAACCCCATTTTGGGCCTAGTTGGCCCCTAATTAAGTTGACTTAATTACATTATAAACCAACCCAATTACAACTAAAACTACTTCGATCTAAACAATTATTACAAAGTATTAATCACATGTTGTCCGGCATGTCATTAATTCATCGGTGCTTCATCCAATCCTTCAGCGCATCGTCCTCTTTTGCGGGCTTTTGCCCAATCGACATATTGACCTCTGTAATTCCGATCTCCTTGGCACAATGTCCGCTCTTCTAGGCCTGATACCCGAACTTATGGTATGAAGCCTTTTGTCGACACGTCGACCGATTCTCCGACTCGACGTTCAATCTTTTGACATGTTTCATTCCAGCCCAACATTGATTCTTCCTGCTTTAATTGTCTCTTCATGATCAAAGCTAGTCTTGCATTACTCAAAATACATATTAGATCATAAACTCTATCAATTGGTTTTATCATCAAAATCTAAGATTCAACAAATATAACACATGCTCTGAGTGTCACGAGCAGGTATCAGGCAGATGTAGACTTAGAGCATTGGAAAGTAGTAAAGTTATCCTAAAGTACTCAAAAAGGACTAAGAATCTTTTATTGGTATATGAAGATAGTAGCCTTAGGGTTGAGGGCTATACAGACTCAAGTTTTCAATCCGATATTGATGATAACAAGTCTAATTCAGGGTATGTGTTCACCCTGAATGAAGGAGCAGTATGTTGAAAGAGTTCCAAGCAATGTTATATTGCAACAACAATTCTCTTATATTGCAACAACAATAGTGCAATAGCTCAAGTGAAGGAACCCAAGTCTCATCAGAAATGTTCTGAGGAGGTTTCAACTTATTAGAGAGATCATGGCCCAAAGAAATGTAATAGTGGAAAGAGTTTCACCTAAATATAACATTGCAAATCTACTAATGAAGTCATTATCTTAAATTATCTTTGAGCATCACAGATGTCTAATTGGGATCAAAGAAGTAGGTGATTGGCTTTAGGTCAAGTAGGAGATTGCTAGTCATAGGTGCCCCACAAGCCAATCATATAAGTGATGGTACGTATGATATGATATGCACTCTTTTTGCTTATTATTTATTTGATATTTTTTTTACTTTATATTGCCTATTACATATATTGTGGTATACATGGATCTGTGCAATATAAATCAAATCATGATAAGATCACGATAATGAGATAGATTCTCCTTTAAACATAGACCCTAAATAATCCTGGTCATAAGTCACTCAAGAGGGACATCGAGATGACCGGATAAATTAGTATACTATATAACTGTCCATATGATGGTGGTGTATAGGTGCTCGTGTGGGGACACTAGGGATACCACGCAGGTGCTCGTTGGAGAATGAGTTCATTGATTGATCCACTCATGGAATATTGGATGGTTGATAATATCTTATTATTAGACAGCGATTTCATTATCCTAGTAGTATATTCTGTCTCTAGACTTGAGACACTAAGGATGTCCTATGTGACTACTATACTCTTTGATACTAGACTTATAGACTTGGATGTTTTAAATCGAACATAATCGGTTATCGGGAGTGGCAGCAAACCTTATGAGGGCTGTTGAGTGTCGATAGAAAATCATCCACTCTCGGTGTCAAGAGGAATATCCCATGTATTATTGCTGAGGTAAATCACTGGTTAGGGTCATTCGAATAGAGAGAGAAAGAGTTCTCTAGGAGAATCCGATTAGAGCGAGACTCGAGTAGAAACCGTATGGGCCTTACAACACCATGTTCGGCATATGATCTTTGGGATATTAGGTGAATGAGGGACTATAGATACACGATAATTAAGGATAAATAGATTTAATGAATTGGATTCTCTTGTATCATTTGGGGACTGCGGCATAGTGGCTTAGTACATTCGTAGTCGATGAGTTGAGTGATTTATTATAGAGATAATAATTCACTGAGCCAGAAGGAGTTATGGTAGGTATGACTCATGGCTAGCTCGATATTGGGCCTAGAGGATCACACACATATGATAGGTGTTGCTATGAGTAGAGGTTCGGATATAAGATATCCGTTAGAGCTCCTATCTTATTAGATATATAATAAGCCCCTAAATTATTGGATCCTATAGATGAGATTCAATAAAAGCCAATGAGAGATTATTGGATAGAGATCCATTAATCTAAGAGGCTTGGGTAGTTGAATAGAGATCCAATACTCAATAGGGCAAGATCCATTAGGATTAATTTAATAAGGGGCTTCTATAAATAAGAGGAAACAAAAGGGCCATAGGCTATACCTCTTTTGGCTGCCACCTCCTATTCTCCTCTCTCCCTCTCTTTCTCAACTAACAACCCCTGCTTGGGGTGTATCGATAGCAAGACAGGTTGTCCACTTCTTGATTGCATAGTGTACGTAACGAGGAGATTTGAATAGAAATTTGAGGAGCATCATTGTAGCCCCTACTATGTGAATCACCGCTAGAGAGGACAATTGATCTCGTTCATCCTCCCATAGATCTGAAATTTAGGTATATACGATCTCCCTAGATAACATAATTTTCTTATATGTTTAGTTTTTCGGTTTCGCGGGTTTTTATACATCAATCTTCGCACAACGACAAGAGACTATTTTTCTACGAAAATATGAGATTTTTATTTTTATTCTTCCGATATTGCCTTACATTTCCCAACATAATATCTCATATGTGAACAAGCATTAGATTTTTTAATTATAAGCTGATTTGAAACTTGTCCTAATTATTACTCTTCACCTTTTATAAATCATTTGAGAGCTTCGTCCATTATAATGTAAGGCTATTTTGTTGTCAGATATAGTTCCACCCATTGAGGCATGTTTCTAATTCGCGTTACACAAATTAGATTTTCCTTATAAATATCTAGGTAAGTAACATTTTATCCATTTGAATAAAAATATTTTATTACCCATCTGGCTAGGATACACTCGTGATGATGGTATACCTATTTGATAATGACCCAAAAGAGGATCTCAAACCACGTGATACATATCTTTCAACATGGCAATCATGTGATAAGGAAATATTATATATTTTATAAAAGATTTTATGAAATAACTTATTGTATTACTTTTGTGAAAGATTGTGTGCAATAAGTTTATTTTAAGTGATCAACAATAGGAAAAAATGTCATTGTTAGTTAATTTCTTTTCTTTAAGCGATCAAATAATTGCTTGATTGATGGAGCATTATTCTTAAGGTTGTGAAGTGTTGTAACTTATTCTTTGAGTATTATTTGAGTCTCCTCTTCTCTCTTAAGTATAGTTGTGATATTAAGTGTTAGAGGTGAGAGATTTTTTGTAAAAAAGTGAGTGTGAAATTTCTCTCATAAGTCCGAAAAAAAAGATTAATCTTTTAATTCATAATTATAAATTATTTTTTAAAACTCAAATAAATCTATTAGTGATATGTACACCTGCTTTATAAATATCATCAATGGATTGAAAATACTTGGTAAAAATTTTATTAACATTAAACTAGTAAGTAAGATTTTAAGGTCTCTTTCGAAGAACTAAGACCCAAAGGTAACCCAAAATTTAAGAAGCTAAAAGATTTAATTAATCTTCCTATCGAGGTACTCATAGGATCACTAATGACTTATAAGAACTTGCAAAGCTAATGAAGATGAAAAAAAGTTATCAAACAAGAAAAAGGACATTACCTTGAGAAGCATAGAGGAAGACTCAAATGAAGATAGTTCAAGTGACAGAAGAAATAGACCTTCTCACAAGAAAATTCAAAAGGTTCATGAAAAAGAATAAGTTAATTCAAACAAGAAAGAGGCTAAGATCAAAATAGATTTAAAGAAAGACACGATGACATATTCTGAATGTAAAAGGTTAGGCTATTTCAAAAGTGCATATCCTTAGTTGAAAAAGAAGATCTTATCCCTACAAAAGAAGACATTCAAAGTAATATGGAATGAATCAAGTGGGTCAAAAATGGAAGAGTAAACCAATGAAAAAGAAGTAACAAATTATGCCCTTATGGCTTTCGAGGTAACAAATTCTCCTGAAACCTATAAAAAACTATTTGAAGCATTTTATGACTTATATGATAAACTTAAAAAAAATATAGTTCAATGAAAATGGATCATGCTTTACTTATTAACGAGTTTGTAAATATTTCCTTACATTAAATTTAAAAACTTAGAATCATCTCATCTTGAACTTAAAAAGTAGTTATTCCAAAAATCAATAAATTTGTATGCTTTGGAAAATATAGAAAATTACTTGAAAATAGTCAACTAATAGTAATGATATAATAGCCTCATTTAAAAAGAAAATGTATTTTTAGAATAATTATTGAAAAAATAAAATAGATAATAAATATCTTGATATGATTCTTGCTGAACAAGATAGTGCATTTATAAATAAAAGAATTGGCTTTATAAGTAGTTATATTCATCATAAGCTAACTAAATTTATAAAAAGACCCACATTACATACTCATAATGTAAATTTTATGGAAAGTTCAATCATTATGTTTACTCATTCTTTTATAAGAAAAATAATTATATTAAATTAGTATGGGTTTTTAAAGGAATCGTAAGTAATTTAAAGCCAAAAAGTAAGAAAAATAATTCTAATTTAGAAGGTCCCAAAGTTAATGAGTATCAAAATTAACCCCCCACTTTCTTATGGATATGTCTACAAATAAGAGTTAGAAGCTAAAGATAGTATCTAGATTGTGAAAGCTCAAAACATATGATCAAAAATCTTATAAATTTCTCGATGCTCACTAGTCGAGATGAAAGATATATCATATTTAGAAATAATAGCAAAGTAGAAACTATTGGTAAAAAATTTGTAACACATCCAACCTTATGACACATAGTACTTGACATGCAAAAACCAATTAATGTTGTGTAGAGATTTGTCTAAATTCATAAAAACAATTAACAATTCAGCACTAAAAGGCTTGTTAGTTTATACAACATATGTAATTTGATTATAAAAAAAATGATATACACTTGTCATAGACAAATGCATCAAATATTCTAGGATCTAATTTTTATTAAATTCAAGAACACATTATTTTATCAAATTTTACAAATATTTTAAAAAATATTCCACCTTGAAAATGCTTATGCATATAAAGTTATTAATATTACTTTTGATGGATTTATTAAACACAACTTCTTTATTTAAGGATTCTCAAATATAACATATCTCAAAGTATTTGAATATTTTGTGCTAACTATGTTGAAAATTCACATGCTCGATCTTAAGAAAATCATGATTATAAAAGAGATGATTTTTGTTTTTGATATTTTCATGATATAAGAAGCATTTTGACGATGAAATAAGTGACAATTATAACATGGAGAACTTGCCACTCAACGTCAATGAGTTAGGGGGAGTATAGTATTTGACATACTTTGGTAATCATTTTATACTTTTGTTTTTTATCTTGTTTTTGCTAATGACAAATGGGGAAGTATCTTGATGATGATGTAAAACCTTCTTACTTGAGTTTTCGTGATGTCTTACTTAAGTTGATTATTTTGGTTTCATTAATAGCTCATTCACAATTGTTGAGTCTTTTAGTTTACTTCATGAGGATTTTAGAAAGTGAATATCATATTTGGAAATTCATGAAAATGACTTACCACATGATGAAATAAAAGTTAAAAATTTTGAATCATTTGTGTGCTCCTCCCTTTGCCGATGATTAAGGGGGAGAAATATATATTTCTCTCAACTTTATGATTTCAGTGACTTGTGACTTATGACTTATATTTTTTTTGAATTCATGGTACTCATGATGTGTGACTTATCTCTCTTAAGATATTATGATATTCATGACTTATACTTCCTATGACATAACTTAAGCCTATCTTTCATAACTTAATATTGAGGTATTTATGTAATATGATTTCAAAGTAATTTTTATATTTTCTTTTTATTTGCTAATGAAAAAAGGAGAGAAATAGTAACTCATGCTTTTATTGATGACTAAGGAGGGGTATCAAAATGGATAATGATCTATACTAGATTTTATAACTTATCTTTCTCTGGACTTCCTATGTAAGATTAGTTGAGCATGCATAAGTATCGATATTTACATTAAGTATAGTGCAAGAAGTCAAAGTATGCTAACGGACTTGAATATAATATTAAGTTATGGTAATAAGCATTTATACATAGTGATTAAAAGTGACGATTGAATTGTAATCGACTTTAAGTGAATCTTAAGGCTTGAATGAGTTTGAACATAATTAAAATAGAGAAGATTAAGGTTTAAACCTTATATATATGAAGGATCATAAGCTACATAGTCATAGATGGAATAATAAAAAAATTAATAAGGATGCAAATCAAAAAGAAGTATTGCACTAAATATAGAGATACATAAGTGAGACTGAAGGATGCATTTAAATCAAAAAATATTATCTTTGCTAAGTCAAATTAAACTTAATTAAAGTTGTTACAACATTAAAATTATATTAGTAAAAGAAGAAAAGAAAGAAACCTTGAAAAAAACCTTAAATTGAAGACCTCAAGGCCACCTCTTAAGCACCTCTCCCTTAATTTTGCTTCATCCTCTTTATCCAACTGAGAAACCATGACCTCTCCTCTTCTTCTTTAGCTATTTTTTCAGCTTCTCCTAAGGAGGTTATGAAACCCTAACTCTAAGGAAGATTGAGGCAAGAAAAACTCAACTTTTTCCTTGCTATATCTAAAATTTCTATTTTATAGATTCTAGGCTAATTTTTCTAGCTACTTTTGAGTAACTTAGACTTTGAATTTATCTATAATTTTTTAGTATATTTTGGATGATTCTATTATGGTTCTATAACCTCTAGTATCACTTTAATATGAGATTAGTTGATAGAGTTATTACTATTTCAATCTAAGGTACTTAGAATGTCCTATTTTCTAAGAAGGGGTTTTGTTTGAGCTGAATTAACCTCCTTAGTTATATGATTAAACTCTAGCCTTTTGATATATTTTAAAAGGTTCCCTTAGAGTTTTGTAAGATTTAGAATTAAGTGAATACCACCTCTGTGCACTAAGATATGAGATTTACAAGTTCAAATTATCTCAACTCAGTTTCAATAGAATAGAATCGATGTTGGTAGTTGAAATATAAGGGTAGTTTAGCCTCCAAATAATTATATTTTAATCTAAAATTTAGTATGTATTTAGTTTTATATGTCTTCTAGTTTTTTACAAAATTTTAGAATAATTCAATATCGTTTGGTCAACTAGAATAGGGAAGAAAGATTGCTTCATAGAATTTTTTGATAGTTTGAACGATGCTAACTAATTCATTTGATTTTAAAGTGAATTGTTAGAAAATTGATAGTGGAATCAAGATAAATTTTTAGCTTAAGTATAATTATTATCAATAGATAATTCAAAAGGTTAGATTCTTAATTAACGTATCTTATGACGCTATGCTCCTAGTTTCATAGGTGTATCACTCCCTAGTACACTTGATCATTAGGAAATATGGTATTTCATTGGCATCATCAGTTTTGAGTTTCATCAGGTCAGTATAAGTTTAATCAATATAAAACAATGGTCGTATATATTATCGTATGTATAATTTATTTTGAAAGCATGTTTCGAATGATATGATCGTCATGAGCTCGTCATGAGCAAAACGTAAATGTATGTATTTTATAAGTATAAAAATATATGAATTACAATAAAAATTATCTTGTAGGCATGTATATATTATTATATACGGTATAGTAGCATACGTATATATTATGATATATGGTATGGGAGTGCATGTATATATTATAACATGCAATATGGGAGTGCACATATATATTATGATGTACAATGTAGGAGTACACATATTTATTATGACGTGCTGTGTAAAAGTATACGTATATATTATAGTATATGGTATAGGAGTATATGTATATATTATGATAATGTGTGGTATGGAATTGCAAGAATTGCATGTATATATTATGATACGGGACATAAAAGTTCATGAATTAGATAATGTGTGGTATGGAAGTACATGTATATATTATGATACGGGATATAAAAGTTCATGAATTGCTATATTTCCTACATGTGCATATAAGTATTTTGAATTATTTTGACATAGAATTTTATGCCCTTATTTTGCTCATGCTATGTTTAGGGTTAAATGTATTATACCAATTATTTTGAAATGTTGTATATATGACATGATATATTCTTATCTAATTAAAGCTATAAAGACTTATACTTACTAAGTGAATTACTCACTATATACCTTATTTCGTAGATAAGGATGCTAGTACCTTACCTAAGTAATTGGATAGGAAAAAAAACATGTGCAAGCCCATGTCAATATAGATATGGACGATAACCTGTGGGTATTTTCTATAGAAAAAATTTAAACATTTAATATTTTGTTAGATGGAACTTGAACAAGTTATGTTTGGATTTTTCTTTTTGATTAGATGCTAAAATTTTATACAAGTGTCATTATTATGTACAGGGGAAACTCTATTGTTTTGTTTAGTATATTAGATATTTTAACCTTAAGATTATATACCTTCCGTTAGATTCATATAATGAGGATATAGAAATATGTTATCATAATATTTGTAGGGTATGAGCGAAATTAGAAATAAGGTGTTACACAAAATCTATAGATTCAGCTAATGAATGGCCAACTCTAATTGTTCGGCCCTAACGTTATTGACAACTTTATCTTGGTGCATCAACAAGAAATACTATCCATTGTCCAATCATCAGATTTTGATTATACAGCTTGGAAAAGCACGGTGATTAAGATGTCTACGTCTTGAATTTTTCTTTCTTTCATTTTAGGCATGAATATTATCAGTGAGCTCTCTTGATTTACTTGCCTATGTGTAACGTCAGGGATAATATTTTATATCTAAAATATTTATTTGATAATGATGTATCATACCAACTTATTAAAGATTAAGAATTTTAAACCTCATTCCATTTTTTTTTTATATGTAAAATATTATGATGGTATAATAAATCAACTACGTTTTGAAACTTCATCCAATATATATTATTGATTTGATGATGGTTATCTAGACCCATTTACTAAATGTTGGAAGTCTGAAACTTCATATAATATACTTTCTTTTGATAAGTGTCACGCGGTTACCTCTTCGATTTCTCGATAACCTTTGTCATTAGAAATTTCCTTCGCAGCTCTTTAACTCCAAAAGTTTGCACTTGTTGCCTTGGGATACCAATACTCTTCCCAAGTGGGTGTTGTTGACATTAAAGACTTATATATCATGAAACATGCTAAACGTATTCTCATGTATCTTTTCAATAATAATTATATTTGGGTTGATATTGCTAAGTCAAATATGACTCTATCGATCCTTGACATATTCAATACCCTTCCAAATATAGTTGCAGTTGGCCTTTGAATATTTTCAAAGTAGCTTTACTAAATTTGTAGGCAACGGTCCCACAATCAATATTCTCTAAGACAATTGAGTCTTTGATGTACCACTTGTTTATAAACCTTCTTTTACTTAATACCAAAATATTCAATCAAAATTTTATCATTTCTTTCTTCTTGAATAGTCGGTAATGGGATAATTATAAATTTTAAAATATATTTAGAAATATCTTGACCAAAAAAAGTTTGCAAAATTGAGTTATCTATAAAACCATGTAATGACTTCTGGATTTGAAAATCAGAAAATAAAATTGTAGTCTCATCTAAATCAGCATATAGTTTCTCTCTTTTGAGCTCAGTTGTTGAATTTACAAACATGTGGTGTCAATTATGAAAAAATTTTGTTATTTCTGGAATTAATCTTTTGTCGAAAACTTTTACATTGTCGTCTTTGGTTTGCCCAGGAATTTTAACTATCTTCAACGTGGAATTGAATATGAGTCACTCTTCCACTGCCCTTTATGGAATTAAACCGGAGTGACTCTTTCACTGTTTCTTTCTATGCTCTTTTTCCTCTTCACTATTGCAACTTTGCCGATAAAAACTTGTATTCATTTTTTATTCTTTGATGAATGGGAAAATGGCAAATGGTTAGAGGAAGGTAATTGCGTGGGTGGTGATAGCTAGCGAATCACTTGGGCTAGCAGCCCATAGATTCAGTTCATAGTGGGCTTTAATAGTCCATAGCTCACCTCCTCTATTAACCTAATCCTAGATCAAATTAGGGGGTGTGGTGGATGTGATTATTTTAGGAGAAAAACTACAACAACGAAGAGAAAAAAAACTACAGCAAGAGGAGAAAAATTATAATAGTAACTTGATTAAAAAAAGGTAAAAAAATAAGAGAATAAAAGGGAAGAAGACAAGAACAACGTAGAGAGACTGTTCTCAATCATCTAGGTAGTGTTCTCATCTCAAGTTAGATCAGATCTACAGTAGATTCTTATCGTGATTACTTAGGAAGAATTTAGATATTGTGCACAGTGACGTAATCATTATATCTCAATTGTTCTCTTGTGATTGTTGCTAGGGTTTTGGGCAAAAGACTCTGAGATTTATATATTCATTATTCTTATAGTGGATTATCTCTAGTTTGCATGTGGTTTTTTCCCTTCATGTTGAAGGGTTTTTCACATAAATCTTAGTATTCTATTTGATTGTGATTCCATTTAATTCTACTACGTGTTATGGCCTACTAGTATCAGAGCAGGGTTTTGGTGATTTAATTTTTTGTATTTGAACATGAAGGCCAGTAGTATTTCTCGCATGATTAGCTAGAATGGAAACAATTAGATGATATAGAAACCAAGAATGGAAGATCTATTGTATTGCAAAGATTTATATAGACCATTATAGGGGGATAGTGCAAAGCCCACAATTATGACAGATGATGAGTGGAAGAGGTTAGATCGAAAAATAGTTGGATTTATTCGACAGTAGCTTGATGATAGTGTCTTTCACCATATGAAAGTTCTGCATATTCTCTTTGGAAAATCTCTATGAAAGAAAAACAACTAGCAACAAAGCTTTCTTGATTAGAAAACTTGTGAACCTGAAATATAAAGATGATGCTTCTATTACTGAGCATTTTAATGAAATGTAGAGTATCACTAACTAGTTATCCTCTATGAAAATGTCTCTTAATGATGAGCTGCAGGCATTGTTACTTCTCAGTTCATTACCAAAAAGTTGGGAGACACTAGTGGTTTCCCTCAGTAATTCTACGCCAGATAGTGTTGTCACTATGAGTCAAGTAACAAGTAGTTTGTTGAATGAGGAGTTAAGAGGAAAGAATTCAGTAACATCTCAGAATGATTCACAAGCACTTATCTCAAAGAAATGAGGAAGGTCAAAGTCTAAGGATAGAAGCAATTCATACATGTGTAGAAGCAAGTCAAGATCAAGAAAAGATATTATTTGCTATAACTATAGTGAGAAAGAACATTACAAGAATCAATGTAAGCAACCTAAGAAGAGCAAGAAAAAGGGAAAAGAAGTGGAGTCTACATAGTCAAAAGATAACATCACAACTATAGTGCAGGGTGGTGATTATTTGATTTTGTATCCTTCTGATGATATTTTTTCTTGTGTGTGTTAGGATCTTGAGTGGGTGATTAACATAGGTGCTTCTTATCATGCTACACTGCGAAGGGAGTTTTTTGCTACATATAGGTCTGAAAATTTTGGTGTTGTCAAGATGGGCAACTATGGCACGGCAGACATCATTAGCATGGGTGATATCCACATAAAGACTAGCATTAGCTACAAGTTGATGCTTAAGGATGAGGCATGTGGTTGACTTGATGCTGAATTTAATTTCAGTTGGAAGACTAGATGATGAACACTATGATAGTAGATTTCACAAAGGGCAATGGAAGCTCAGTAAAAGTTCTCTTATTATGGCTAGTGGAAAGAAATGTTGCACTTTGTACAGGTTGTAGGCCAAAACTTGTGATGAGTAGTTAAATGCTACAGAGAAAAACTTCAACATGGAGTTGTGGCATAAGTGATTGGGACACACGAGCAAGAAGAGGCTGTAAGCTCTTTTTAAGAGAGAGGTATTGCCAGACCTCAAAGGTATATATCTGAACTCTTATATTGATTGTTTGGTTAGTAAACAACACAAAGTTTTATTTGCTAGTCTTGCTATGTCTAGAAAAATGCATGTCTTAGATCGTGTTTATACAGATGCATATGGTCCTTTAAAGACAAAAACTCCTTATAGATTTGTTAATGTTCTTGGCATCAGTGGTGCACTTTATTTTGTCACTTTATAGATGACTTTTTCAAGAAAGCTTAGGCCTATGCTTTGAAGACCAAAGATCAGGTTATTAATGTCTTCAAAGAGTTTTATGCTAGAGCTAAAAGGGAGACAAAAAGATAATTGAAATGATTAGATAATGGTGATGAGTATACATGATTGTTTAATGATTATTGCAGGTTACATAGCATCCAACATAAGATAATAGTTCCTGGTACACCTCAGCATAATGCTATTGCAAAGAGGATGAACTACACCATCATGAAAAATATCATATGTGTGCTTTCACAGGCTAAACTATTAATGATTATTGCAGGTTACATAGCATCCAACATAAGATAATAGTTCCTGGTACACCTCAGCATAATGCTATTGCAAAGAGGATGAACTACACCATCATGAAAAATATCATATGTGTGCTTTCACAGGCTAAACTATCCAAAAAGTTTTAGGATAAAGCTTTGAGGACTACAGTTGATGTGATCAACTTGTCACCATATATAACCCTAGATGGTGATGTTGTAGAGCATGTATGGTCAGGGAAAGATGTTCCCTACAGGTATTTGAAAGTGTTTAGTTGTCGTGCATTTGCACATGTTCTAAACAATGAGAGGTCCAAGCTGGATGGTAAAACTAAAGAATATATTTTTCTTGGCTACTCACATGATCAGTTTGGTTATAGGCTTTGAGATTTAGAAAAGCATAAGGTGTTTAGAAGCAAAGATGTGGTCTTCTTTGATGATCAAACCTTTAAGGATTTGAAGAAGAAGGGACCAGTCAAGACTTCTGCCGAATGATTAGCATATTATGACCCAATTACTCCTCCAGTATATCAGGGTTAGTTTCATTGTTTTTTGCTGTGATGTGCTAAGAGGGGGGGGGTGAATTAGTGCAGCGGAAATCTTTCAGCGATTAAAAACGAAAGCTGCGTTCGTTCGATAAAGACTATTTTGATGCAAAAGCCGATTCTAAGATCACTTATGATTAAGTGCAGTTTACGTCCAAACACAGTTTGCGTCAAAGCGCAGTCTACGCAGTTTGCGTCTAAATGCAGTTTGCATCTAAATGCAGATTGCGTCTAAGCGCAGTTTGCGTCTAAACACAATTTTACGTCTAAACT
>LVTN01000858.1:25799-52611 GCA_001649415.1 Musa itinerans | reverse complement strand
GGCATGTCGTTGGTCCCTCGACGCTTCGTCCGATTCTTCGGCGCATCGTCCTCTCGTGCGGCCTATTATCCAATCGGCCAGTTGACTCCGCAACTCCGATATCCTTGGCGCAATATCCGCTCTTCTTGGCCCGATGCCCGAATCCACGGCCCGAAACCTTCTGTCGATACGTCGACCGATCCACCGGCCCGACGTCTAATCTTCTGACATGTTCTTCCGGCACAACATGATTCTTCCTGCTTTAATTGTCTCATCCTGATCGAAGCATCCTGCGTTACTCAAAACGCAGATTAAACCAAGACTTCTGCAGAAGGATTAACAGATTATAACCTAGTTACTCCTCTAGTATATCAGGGTGATGGGGGAGATGTGCAAGAAGATGGTGTAGAGCCTGATGTTGATATACCTGTAGAACATGTTAAGCAAGAAGAAGTTGGAGAGCAACTTCCTATAGAACCTCAATTGAGAAGATCTTCTAGACAACGTCAACCTTCCAGAAGATACTCTACAAATAAGTATGTGATGCTTACTGATGCAAGTGAACTAGAGAGTTACCAGGAAGTAGTTAAAAGTGAGTAAAAAAAGAAGTGGATCAGTTTGGTTATAGACTTTGGGATTTAAAAAAGCATAAGGTGTTTAGAAGTAAAGATGTGGTCTTCTTTTATGATCAAACCTTTGAGGATTTGAAGAAGGCATCAACCAAGACTTCTGCAGAAGGATTAACAGATTATAACCTAGTTACTCCTCTAGTATATCAGGGTGATGGGGGAGATGTGCAAGAAGATGGTGTAGAGCCTGATGTTGATATACTTGTAGGACATGTTGAGCAAGAAGAAGTTGGAGAGCAACTTCCTATAGAACCTCAATTGAGAAGATCTTCTAGACAACTTCAACCTTCCAGAAGATACTCTACATATAAGTATATGATGGTTACTAATGCAGATGAATCAGAGAGTTACCAGGAAGTAGTTAAAAGTGAGCAAAAAAAGAAGTGGTTAGTTGCTATGCAGGAAGAGATGGATACTCTTTAGAAGAACCACACTTATGATTTAGTGCTACTACCAAATAGAATGAAGGCCTTGAAGAACAAGTGGATTTTCAGGTTGAAGATTCAAGAATATTGTTCTTAACCAAAGTACAAAGCTAGATTGGTTGTGAAAGGCTTTGGTTTAAAAAAAAGTATTGACTTTGAAGAGATTTTTTCTTCTATTATTAAAATATCTTCTATTTGTGTTACTCTTGGTATTGTTGCTAGCCTAGATTTGGATGTTGAGCAGTTAGATGTGAAGACAGCTTTCCTTCATTGTGATTTGGAGGAGGAAATTTATATGGAGCAACCAGAAGGCTTCAAAGTCAAAGGTAAAGAGAACTTTGTTTGCAAGTTGAGAAAGAGCTTGTATGGGCTGAAGCAAGCTCCAAGATAATAGTACAAAAAGTTTGATTCATTTATGACAGAAAATGGATACAAAAGAATAGTTTCAAATCATTGTGTATGTCAAATGGTTTGGTGAGAATTTTATTATTCTCTTACTTTATGTTAATGATATGCTTATTCTTGGAAAAGATATGTCTGTAATTAACAGGTTGAATAAGGAATTGAGTGAGTCTTTTGCAATGAAGGACATGGGGCCAGCAAAGCAAAGACTAGGTATGCAGATTTCCTGTGACAAAAAAAATAAGAAGATTTGGTTATCACAAGAGAAATACATCGAGACGGTATTGGAAAGGTTCAATATGAGCAATGTAAAGCCAGTTGGTTCTCCTCTTATAAGTCACTTCAAGTTGTGCTCAAAATAAAGTCCATCAAGTAATGAGGAGAAGGAGAAAATGTAAAAGGATCATTATGCTTCAGTAGTTAGAAGTTTAATGTATGCAATGGTATGTACGATACTAGACATCGCATATGTAGTGGGTGTTATTAGCAGATTTCTTGTAAATCCAAGCAAAGAGCACTGGGCAGTAGTGAAGTAGATTTTTATATATCTTAGAGGGAGCTTTAAGGTTTGTTTAAGCTTTGGAGGTAGATCACCTATGTTGACAGGTTATACAGATGCAGATATGGCAAGATATATTGATACAAGGAAGTCCACATTAGGTTTTGTATTTACTTTTGCAGGGGGAGCTGTATCATGGCAATCCAGATTGCAAAGGTGTATTGCTCTCTCCACCACATATGCAGAATATATTGCTACTACAGAGGTTTACAAAGAAATATTATGGATGAAAGAATTCTTACAAGAATTGGGACTGAAACAGAAAAACTATGTGGTGAATTGTGACAGCCAAAGTGCCATCCATTTGTATAAGAACCCAACTTTTTATTCCAAATCAAAGCATATAGATGTTAGATGTCACTAGATTCGAAATATACTTGAAGCGAAGCAGTTGCAGCTTTAGAAAATTCACGCTGATGACAACGGAGCAGACATGTTGACAAAGACATTACCAAAAGAAATACAAGAGATATGCCGACAGTTGGTCGGCATAACTTCACATTGAGAAGTTATGGGATAGCCTCCCTTATGGGCTGAAAGGGAAGGTTGTTGGGCTGACAGCCTATAGGTTCAGTCTATAGTGGGCTTTACAGCCCACCTCCTCTCTTAACCTAACCCTATATCAAAGTAGGGGGGTGTGGTGGCTGCGATTTTTTGAGGAGAAAAACTACAGCAACGAATAGAAAAAAAAACTATAGTAATGAGGAGAAAATTTGTAGCAGAAACTTGATTCAAAACAGGGCAGAAAAATAAGAGAAGGAAATGGAAGAAGACAAGGACAACGCAGAGAGATAGTTCTCAATCATCTAAGCAGTGTTCTCATCTCAAGTTAGATTAGATTTATAGTAGATTCTTGTTGTGATTACTTAGGGAGAATTTGGATATTGTGCACAGTGACATAATCCTTATATCCCAGTTATTTTCTTGTGATTATTGCTAGGGTTTTGGGTAAAAGAATCTGAGATTTGTATATTCATTATTCTTATAGTGGATTATCTCTAGTTTGCCCCGTGATTTTTACCCTTCACATTGGAGGGTTTTCTACGTAAATCTTGGTGTTCTATTTGATTATGATTCTATTTAATTTCGCTGTGTGTTATGGCATACTAGTATTTGTTCATATACAAAAGTTTATTTCTCTTTATATCCCATTATTACTGTCCTCATCGGTACAACCTTGTGGTGGATTTGCAAAGCAAGAAACAACCATTTGCATTTCTATATCCATAGCTCTCCGATATTCATTTTACATGGATCGTTTCTATAGTGTATGTACGACTATGATAAAGCTACACATTCAACTTAAACTGACTAATGAGGTTTCTCCTAAATTAATTAAATGGATGAAGCAGACTAAGAGTTGCTTTAAATTAAATTATGATGGCTTTCTATCTAAAATGGGTGGAGGTTTAGTTTATGTTTTACATGATGCATGATAATACTGACAATCCATTTTCTTGTGATTACAGATTAATGGACAATAGGGGCATTTTGATTGGTTACTCACAAAGAGTGCCTCTTTCTTGAAGGATTCTTTAATTTAATTAGAAATATTATACATCTTTCCAAGGAGTTTTTGGGTTTTAATGTTTCTCATATTTTTTTTGTAAAAAGAATTGCATTACAAACTGGCTAGTCAGGTTTGCAAGAGATACCAAATATAATAGGATTTGCGTTGGCAATCCTCCAGCTGAGTTAGATCTTTTGGTTCGTTTTAATGCCAACGATGATGTTTTATATCATTCTTCCTCTGTTGAATAGAATTTAGCTTTTCCTAATGGAAGAAAAAAAAAAAGATAGTCTATAAGCTAGAATAAATGCTGGTTTAAAAAGGATTATTATCATATCTGATTCAGAATGCTTGATTCGAATGTTCAAGAAAGAATATAATACTCTATGAAGTATTTTGAACTCTATCTCAGACATCTATGCTAACATGGTTTGATGAATTTAGGTTGGAGCATGTACATAGGTTTGCTAATTGGTTGACTAACTATCCAAAAATTATAAAAGATATTGTTTTTTTTAGAGGGAAGTGTCCTTCTCGACTTTCTTTTCTGCTGCACTTTGATTATAGGGAACATTTTTATACTCGTTTTGCTTAGCATTTAATTGATTATTTTTAGTAAAAAATGATCTTAAGTAAATAAAGTATCTTTTTTTATTATTTTGATGAAGAGTAAGGTTAAAAGGCAAAATCTTGAGCAATAAATTTTCTTTGTCATGCTAAGCATGAACAAAGTAGGGCATATTGAAACCATCATTACACCGACCAAGAGGGTCCACGGGTTCCTATGGTTTTGCCAACTAAAACCTAGGGCGGAATTTTCCCGTTCTCTACTGCCAATCTTCTAAGTCAAATACGTGTTTCACATCATAGAAGTGCTTATAGCTAAGCAATGACATAATCACATCATTATCTTAATCTTTCGATCTTGTGGCATCAACGCCGATTTTTTATTATCAACTACTTGATGTTGGAAGCGTATTTGCTTTAATTTTAAATGAGAAGGCAAAGCTTAATTAAGAAAGCGCATAATGACGAAGTTATCCATCAAAGAAGACACTGTGACTCGCCCAATGGTTCGAGATTGTTCGATTGGATGTCACATTACTCTTGATGTGTTTATTTTAGTTATGCTTGTCAACTGGACTCTACATTCTTTAGTTTATAATGGAACTACGTTGGCCAAAATCATTGGACTAAGAAGACTCTTAAATAGCATATTGTCAAATGATTATGATTTATTCAATAACTTAACCTAAAAAGAAGTCGAAACAGCAAAAGGATATCTCTAAAAGAAATATTTAGCTTGAATGATGCGTTCTATGTTTATATTATATTATTTAGAAGTTGTCTTGTGATAGTAAATTCGATGCGTACGCCGAAGTTGAAGTGTTGATTTCTGTATTGCTAGCACAACTCATGAACGATCACCAATCGATAATGGATGGTCCAGGAGTGCACTGTAGATCATATATGATTTGAACGTCCGTTAGAAACTGCCGAACATGTACAGATAAGATTTTCAAAACCAAAAGAGATCATATAAGTATCAAAAATAAAAATATAATAAAAAATTAATATAAGATCTAATATAATTTAATAACTCTCACTTATATTTATAAAAAAATTAAATTCTTCAGCATATTAAGTTTTCCTAGCATATTAAGTTTTCCTAGCATAGGTTTTCTTATACATCCTCTCATATCAATCCTGAAGAATTAATTTTTTTTTCACCCTCTCTAAAACCTTTAAAGATCATATTTTCTAAACGTGATAAAGAGAAACCTAAGAGTACCAAAAATATTTCTCACACTTTGTTCTCCTCCCACCAAAACTTAAAGATACAAAGGATATTTCCCACCAAAACTTAGAGATGCAAAGGATATTTATAAAGAATCAAATCTTGATTATTAGGGTTTTCTTCTGAGATCTCCTTTTCATATTAGGATTCCTTATCCTACTGGGAAACTAACTTTAACTATTTTAAAAATACTTGTCAATATTGTTAGGATCAAGAGGGACACTAATAGGAGGGGTGAATTAGTGCAATAGATTAAAACGACGGTTTAAAATTCTTTGTACGTTAAAAATAATCTCGGAAGATAACTTAAAGGCGTGTTTGTTCGTAAAAGTGTGCAGTTAAAGTATTGAGGAAGTATGGCAGTTTGCGGTTAAAGTAAAGAGCAAAATAGAAATGCAAACTGAGTTTATAGTGGTTCGGTCGTCATGACATACATCCACTCTCGATTCCTTCTCCTTTGAGGCCACCTACATCCACTATCGATCTTCCTTCAATGGGCGAAGACCAACTACCCTTTTACACCCCTCTTCTCCTTTTCACATGTTTAGGAGACAACCTTTTACAAGCACTCACTCATCTCTAAACAGAATTCTAAACTTAAGCTAGAAGAGGGGATCTCTCAAGTAATTGCAACAGCGTTTTCTCACTTTTAAGTTCTCTATGCTTGTGTATGTTAACTAGGGATGAGAGGGGTATTTATAAGCTTCAAGTAGATTCAAACTTAGAGCCTAAAAATGTCTCATACCTGATTTTCGATGTACCGGCAATACCACCACCTAACACCCTACCACTGGGCAGTACCACCACTTGATAGTCTCTCGAAAACTATGCCTAGGTAGTACCACCACCTGACATAGTCTCGAAGATTGTGTCACGATAGTGCCACCTATTTAGTTATTGTTTGGGCCTTGCACTTGGCCCAACACAGCCTAAACTTGGGCCTAATTGACCCCTAATTGAGTTGGCTCAATTTCAACCTAATTATCTGCTAACTACAAATTTTAAGACATACACTAAGCTAAATAAGTCTGTAAATCTAGGTTTCTTCCGACGAGCTTCCGGCGATCTTCCAGCGAACTTCTGACGATCTCTCGGCAATGTTCCAACAGACTCCCGACAAGCTCGTAGACTTCACGATGATCTTCTTGACAAGTTCCAATGAGCTTCTTTGGCAAGCTCCTAGACTTCTCAATCAATTCCGGTAGAACTTTCGATGAACGTTCGGACTTCCGATAAACTCTCGAACTCCCAACAAAATCTCGTTCTTGACTCCGGAACTTCATTTTGCTTTATGCTTTGATCGCTATCATAGTTAATCCTACACACTTAAAACCTACTTCGATCTAGACAATTATTACATAGCAAATCAAATGTTGTCCGGCATATCATTAGTTCATCAACGCTTCATCTGATTCTTCGACACTGTCCTCTCTTGTGGCCTATTGCCTAATCGGCAAATTGACCTCTGCAACTCTAATTTTCTTAGTGCAATTTTTGCTCTTCTTGGCCCAATACCCAAACTCATGGCCTAAAGCCTTCTGCCGATACGTCAACCGATCCTCCGGCTCGACATCCAATCTTTTGACATATTTTTCTCCGGCCCAATATGATTCTTCCTGCTTTAATTACCTCATCCTGATCAAAGCTTCATGCATCACTCAAAACATAGATTAAATCATAAACACTCTCAATTTGTTTCATCATCAAAATCTGAGATTCAACAATCTCCCCCTTTTTGATAATGACAACCAATTGATGACGGAGTTAACCTTAACTCCCCCTATCAATGTGTCATATTGATAGAACTCTTGAATTCAAATTGAATTCAAGTCAAAGCAAATTTAATCAAGAATATTTGCAACACGTCATCATAAAATCATACATAATCAAATTTATAATATATCATTCCATGCATGATCATTATCATAACTTCTCCCCCTTTGTCATCAACAAAAAAAAAAAGTGTATTTAGCAAGTTTCAAATCATTATGCAAGCTAGCAATAACTTGGTGATGTTCAAGATAGCAAGTTATTTCTTCTCTTTTGAGAAGTGCGATTTTTGCTTCCTTTGCAAAGCATAAGCTAGCAAAATTTTACAAATATTGGAACAAGCAAGCTAGCAAACTTTTGCTTCTTTTGCAATGTACAAGTTTGTAATTTTTTGCTTCTCTTTGAGTTGAGTAATCTAGCAAGTTTTGCTCCCCTTTGTCATTGTCAAAAAGAAGGGAAGAATATAATTTTGTAATTATTTTTCCTTTACATCAATTTTCATATCATGACAATGATAAAGTATCAATCTTATTTCAATATGACATATTGAAATAAGGTATCATTTCAGAAAATGATAGTTGATGACTTTCACATCATTTCATCAAAAAAATCATAAATATTGCATGCATCACTTCAAATCATAAATATTTCAATCATGATGGTGTCAAAATGTCAAATTACATTATATTTTACCATGCATGATTATAACTTCTCATTTGAATGCTTCAAAATAATATCATGAGTATTTCATGCATAATTTCATATCATCACATGAAGAATATCAAGAAAAATTAATTGGGTGATGAGAGAAACACTTCATGAATACAAGAAATTATACATAATAAAATATCAAATATCATGAAGGATATACTAAATGACATGATTTATCTTGACAAATCTCCCTTATAGTACATAACAAAAAAAAACAATGGAGTTCAAAAACAAGATCTTGATTCAAAATATATATATATATATATATATATATATATATTAAGAATCAATATCGAGAATTTAAGATCATGATAAAGACATTCCTATAGCAAAAGGTGTCATGAGAGAACACATAAAGGATCTCGATTCATGTATAATATCTCTCAATTCATTATGAATCATAAAAATTATAATTTTAAAAAATCATAATTCATTTGGATAGTAGATAGCAAAAAGAAACATCGAGGATCAAGGATCTCGATTCATATAGGGCAAATATCAAGTTATAAATATCGAGAAATCAAGATAAAAATCATGGTTAGATGAAACTCATCCAAATTCAAATCAACAAATCATCAAAATCATTTTCATAGGCCAAAAGATTCACAAAAGTATAATATACATGGATTCATTAATCTTTTATCAAAAAATTAATAAGATAGAAATGAAAAATGTATTCCTTTTTTATGTGTTTCATTTGAAGTTGTTTGTTTCATACAAGCATGCCTTTGTCTTTTTATGCCAAATAAAAACATGCATCAACGTTTAGGATCGAAAAATAAATTTCGTCATAAAAACCATTAAGACTAAAAAGGTATAACACATTAAACATAAAGCTTCTTCACACAAGAGATTTGATTCATCATTTTAATTTCAATGATAATATATTTTTCTTTTTATGTGTTTCATTTAATGTGATTGATTTCATATAAGTATGCTCAAGTTTTTCATATGAAAACCATCCATCTTATTTAAAATCGAAAAAATAACTTTCTTTGCGACAAAGATCAATAAGTCATGAATCACAAAAATCATCATGCATAAGTTCAAAATCTCATTTATAGTATAAAATCATCAAGCATGGTATCAAAACTTTAATATTTTCATTACATCTTACATCATTATGTCATTAAAATATCAAGCATGATTTCATTGAGCATTTTCAATCAAAGTCAGAAATCATCAATTTAGATACACATTATTTTTTCTTAAAAATATACGTAGGATTAATTATAAGATTTAAATCTAACATTTTATTATATTTTCATAAAACATACAATTGTCATTATCATTTTCAAAATTAGCTAGAAAAAGAAAAGCATGATCCCTAATTTTTTGCATTTTCATTACATCATTAAACATGTAATTTTCAAGAAAAATTTATATATAATTTTTCTAAACTAAATTAAAAATAACTCATGAAAAGCATCAAGTAATTTCAAAGTAAACTAAGGGGATTTTGATTACCTTGTTGTCGAAAGACATTAAGGCATAGTTTGTCACCTCGCCTTTATTGGTTTACTCCTCATCTTCGGATAAGTTCGATTCGTTCTAAAGTACTTCCTTCTTCTTGCGTTCATAGCAAGTAGTTACATTTTTTTTTAGTTTATTTTTGTTTTTTGATTCTTGTTTTGAGAACTTTTTAAGCTTTATTGTGAGAAGTTCAAGTTCATCATCACTTAAGCTTTCACTCGAGTGGTCTTCATGTGTTTTAAGTGTCAAATCCTTCCTGTTCTTTGGAAGGTTGTTCTCATGTTCGTTTTGTACCAAACAACTCATTTCATAGGTCATTAAAGACTCAATAAGTTCGAGTGGAAAATGGTTCAAGTTCTTTGATTCTTATATTACTATTATTTTTTAATCTTAATTTTTAGAAAGTGATCGTAAAACTTTATTAACAAGTTTAAAATTTGAAAAACATTTGCCATGTATTTTTAAACCATTGATGACATCCTAAAACGGATGACATGTCCCAAATGGTTTTGGTTTCGTATGAAACAATTCAAAATCACGTATTAAAAGATTTATCTTAGAATCTTTTACTCTACTAGTGCCTTCATGTGTTGTTTCAAGAATGTGTCAAATATCAAAAGTCATTACACAAGTAGAAACCCAATTAAACTCATTTTTGCTCAAAGCACAAAATAGAGCACTCATAGCTCTAGAATTCAAAGAAAAAGTTTTCTTCTCTAAATCATTCCATTCGTTCATTGGAGTAGAAGACTTTTGAAAACCAAATTCAATTATATTCCATAAATTGAGATTCAATAAAAGCAAGAAAACTCTCATTTGAGTTTTTCAATATATGTAGTCCGTCCCATTGAACATGGGAGAACGAACGATTAAAAAGCCCTCTTGAAAGCCGAAAAGAGTCATTTCTCTTGGGTGTTAAACCAAACGAGAAATAACGTGGCTCTGATACCAATTGTTAGGATCAAGAGCGGCACTAAGAGGGGGGGTAAATTAGTGCAGCGGATTAAAATGACGGTTTAAAATTTTTTGTATGTTAAAAACGATCTCGGAAGATAACTTAAAGGCGTGTTTGTTCGTAAAAGTGTGCAACTAAAGTAATGAGGAAGTATGGCAGTTTACAATTAAAGTAAAGAGCAAAACAGAAATGCAAACCGAGTTTATAGTGGTCCGATCATCGTAACCTATATCCATTCCCGATTCCTCCTCCGTTGAGGCCATCGGCATCCACTATCGGTCTTCCTTCAATGGGCGAAGACCAACTATCCTTTTACACCCCTCTTCTCCTTTTCACAGGTTTAGGAGACAAGCTTTTACAAGCACTCACTCCTTTCTAAATAGAATTCTAAACTTAAGCTAGAGGAGGGGATCTCTCAAGTAATTGCAACAACATTTTCTCACTTTTAAGTTTTTTGCGCTTATGTTTATTAACTAGGGATGAGAGGGGTATTTATAGGCTTCAAGTGGATTCAAACTCGAAGCCTAAAAATGTCTCATCCCCGATTTTTGGGGTATTGGCGATACCACCGCTTATGTTGGGCAATACCACCGCTTGTAGCACCGATACCACCACCTGACACCCTACCACTAGGCAGTACCACCACCCAATCTAGCGGTACCACTGCTTGACAATCTCTCGGAGATTGTTTCTAGGCGGTACTACCGCCCAAACTGGCAATACCACCACTTGACATAGTCTCGGAGACTATGCCACGACAGTGCCACTTGTTGGGTCATTGTTTGGGCCTTGGACTTGGCCCAACACAGCCCAAACTTGAGCCTAATTAACCCCTAATTGAGTTGGCCCAATTCCAACCTAATTATGTACTAACTATGAATTTTAAGGCATACACTAAGCTAAATAAGTCAATAAGTCTATGTTTCTTCTGGCAATCTTCCGACGAACTTCCAACGATCTCTCGTCAATGGTCCAACGGACTCCCAACAAGCTCCTAAACTTCACGACGATCAACTTGGCGAGTTCCGACGAGCTTCTTTGGTTAGCTCCTGGACTTCTCGGTCAATTTCGATAGAACTTTCGATGAACGTCCGGACTTCCGACGAATTCTCGAACTCCCAACAAAATCTCGTTCTTGACTCTGGGACTTCATTTTACTTTATGCCTTGATCGCTATCATAGTTAATCCTGTACACTTAAAACCTACTTCGATCTAGACAATTATTACAAATCAAATCAAATGTTGTCTGGCATGTCATTGGTTCATCGACGCTTTGTTCGATTCTTCGACGCATCGTCCTCTCTTGCGTCCTATTGCCCAATCAGCCAGTTGACCTCTGTAACTCCGATTTTCTTGGCGTAATTTTCGCTCTTCTTGGCTTGATGCCCGAACCCATGGCTCGAAGCCTTCTGTCGATACGTCGACTGATCCTCTGACTCGATGTCCAATCTTCTGATATGTTTTTCTCTAGCCCAATATGATTCTTCCTACTTTAATTGTCTCATCTTGATCGAAGCTTCCTACATCACTCAAAACACAAATTAAATCATAAACATTCTCAATTGGTTTCATCATCAAAATTCAAGATTCAACAAATATTACCAATATCTTTCTTTGTATTTTGTCACTTTTGTACCTCATAAAAAGAAAATACTTTTAATTCACTTATTATTATTAAATTATTAATTATAAGATTTAATATGGTTCAACATCTCTCGCTTACATATATGAAGAAAAACTATATTTTTTTTAATGTGAGATCAATTTTAAGATTCTTGAGTTTTCCCCACTTAAATGTAAATTTTATTATGTACCATATTGTATAAATCTTGAAGAATTTAAATATTTTTTCTCTCATCTTCTCTGAAATCCTTAGAAAGAAACTTAAGAATATCAAAAGTATTCATCACATCTTATTTTTCTTTAATCAAAATATAAAAACACATAGAATATTTATAAAATCATAAACACATAGAACCAAACCTTAGTCACTAGGTTTTCTTTCTCCATGAGTTTTTTTCGTACCATAATTATTTATCATACTAGGATACTAAAATCTTAAAAATCAATCTCAACGCAAACTCATGTATACAAAATGAAAGTCGATTCACTGAATAATGTACAGTTGATGAGATCGACATAGGGACTTATTCAGTTAATTGCATACATACAAAATGGAAGTTGATTGCACTGAACATTGTGCTGCCGATGAGATCGGCATGGGGACGTATTTAAATGGGTCCGGCCCAGTTAATTGCGTGCATCATCCATCTAATAAGTTTGGGCCTTTGAATCACAAGAGTGAATGTAATTAGTTTGTCCTGTGCCTTATAATTCCATTCTAATGTGATATTAGACCTAGATGAGTTAGACAAAGTGAGCCATCGTATAGCCTTTCACTGCTCATCCAAGTGGTGATGAAACAATGTCAGTGTTTACAGGATCATATTACTGCACACCCCCAGGATCAGACGTATCACATTACCTGGGGACAGAAGAAAGTAGCAGAACGGGACGAACACACACAAACACATAGGAAGCAGGGGAGCCTGCAACGTTCCAGCTTTATGACGTCGGTCCGGCTTTGAGATAGCAACTGGGGACAGCCTGCTCCACCACGGAACCCCAGAAATCGAACACTTCTACGAAACCACGTTTCGCGTTCTTCTCCTCCCCTGATACTTCATGTCATGCGCACATCAATAGCGCACTCCACCGTACCAAAAGATTGGACAAGAGATCCGCTGTCCACGAAGGCTAACTCAAATCCCAGTTAATGGTCTGCCCTTGCTCATCTCAAGCCACAGAGGTCTGACCATGGATATGAACCCCATGCGCCAAGATCCAAGTTACATACTGTAGGCGTTCGATTGCAAAGAAGCCAGCTTAACATGGTGGAGATCTTTTGACCCGGAAAAGACGTTAAGGTCGCTGAAAAACATGGTAGTGAAGGATTCTTTTGGTTGTTCATTGGCCTGTGGAAGATAGATCTTGTCATCATGTTTCAGATGGCATCTTGATTACACCATATCGAACATAACCTAGTTTGGAGATAGCTCCACGTGTAAATAATAATGTTTGAGACATGATGGATATTAGCATTATCTGATCCAATACAACCATTCATTGAACTCAACAAATGATTTTACTTAGAATGAATGAATTGACCATATTATGCGCTGTTTATAGGAAGACAGCGTCAGTGTGATGGTGTGTGGCTTCACATGTATGTTTTGGAGCATAAACAAACCATGCCATGCTCAGACACGCAAAACGAGGGACAATGTCGGCGCGACGGCCTCCGCCTTAATCGGCCCCGTACGTGACACCCCCAGCAAAATGCCGTGGAGCTTGATGGCCAAAGAAACACCACCATCCCCTCCAAACGCACTCCAGCTTCTCCTTAGCTGAGCTACTTCCTACTCCTTTCCTCCTCGGTCCCGCATTAATGTACACATTGTTCGGCAGCGAAACTGGTTATGATATCGGTGGCCAACATGGCGAGGAGGAGGAGGAGAAGGCTTCTCTTGTGTCTTGTGATCCTTTTCTGCATATGGTTGTTCTTCAAGCTCCATCAAGGAGCAGCGGCAATTCCGGTGTTCCGTCGAAAGCTGGGGATCATATTGCACGAGGACACGACGATCACCGGAAGAAACGGAACAGCTTCGTCGAAGCTGCCACCGGCCGGGACCGACAACCGCTTCGACGACAACAAGCGGCGAGCACCGAGCTGCCCTGATCGCCTCCACAACCGGTAGCAACTTCATGAGTTTTACCGTGATTTACTTGTAGAAGGTCTCCACCTCCTTTCTGCTTCCTCTGTCGGAGTGTTTCCCGGTCCATGGGATGTTAAGTTTGATTGGGTGAAGGAGATTGTTGATAATATGGTCGATTACTGTTTGTTTCATTTCTTTGATTGCTCTCGTTTTGACTGGTGAATTGCAAAGTCTCCTTAACTACCGATGAACTCCCTTGCTTTCCATTTGTTGTACTCCTAGATTGGATGAGACTATCTATCACTTCTTCGACTATACTGTATGAAATATTATGATCAGAAAATCTTCAAGTTCTGGACAGAGCTGTTTTACTATCTTCTTAGTATTGGATTGCAGTAACAATAATACATATTGGTGAACAAATGTGTCGTGGCGGGTGAGTCAGCACGGCCTGGTCTATGGGTCGATATCGGGAGTCTTCTGTCGGTTGAGCAGGATGCCGAGGTCGGTCGGGCCCTCTGGGACGCGGTGCTGATCACCGTTCCTCGGCCTAGGTGCTGGTTGGCGGTTGATCGTGGGGTTGTTGGTCGGCGCCTTCAGAAGCTAGGACGCTCCCCCGGTCGCAAGTGACTGCTCCCTTGCAAAAAATGGCCTTCATCGGGTGATTCCCGATTTTGGCCCCTCCGACGAGCAAGTCAGCGGGGGGTTTAATTGTTTCTCCTTTTTTCCTCTCCCTCTGGCCGGATGCCGGCCAGAGGTCTTTATACTACTGTATGAGGGTTGGCATGGTGGACGTACCAAACAGTGCTTGAGTACAGTCTCTGACTCGGCGTGTCTTGGGGGCGTCGTCGTCGTGCGACTCTCGAGACGCATCGGGTGGTGCCCTGGTACGGTCTTTGACTCGGTGTGTCTTGGGGGCGTCGTTGTCGTGTGACTCCCGAATGTGCTGTGTGACACCTTGGTACGGATTCTGACATGGCGTGTGGCATCGGCTGTGACGTGTCTTGGGCCCATAATGTGCCTTATCACTTCTCCCCCCCGTCACGGTGCGCCGTGGGGTCCCTAAAGGGCTAGGAGGCGTGTCTGGGTTGGAATGCCATGGATGTGTTGACCGCTTGCAAGGGGAAGTAGGTTCGGCTCGTCGTGAGGCGGTTCCGGGCGACACTTAGTCAGGGCGATATGGGTAGGCCGTAGGTTAGAGGACCAAGCGGTGAGATTGGAGTTAGAGACCGGCTCCGTTGGCCGAGTAGCTGATTGCGGGCTTGGGTTTGGCGTTGGAGTCGCAAGTTGGGAGCCATTTAGAAGCGACTCGGGCGATGAAATGGGCCAGCGAGTCACAAGTCGGGAGCCGATCTGGAGCGACGAAATGGGCCGGCGAGTCGCAAGTCGGGAGCCGATTTGGAGCGACTCGGGCGATGGAGTGGGCCGGCGAGTCACAAGTCGGGAGGCGATCTGAAGCGATGAAATGGGCCGGCGAGTCGCAAGTCGGGAGCCGATTTGGAGCGACTCGGGCGACAAAATTGGCCGGCGAGTTGCAAGTCGGGAGCCGATCTGGAGCGATTCGGGCGACGGAGTGGGCCGGTGAGTCACAAGTCAGGAGCCGATCTGGAGCGACTCGGGCGACGAAATGGGTCGGCGAGTCGCAAGTCGGGAGCCGATCTGGAGCAACTCGGGCGACGAAATGGGCCGGTGAGTTACAAGTCGGGAGCCGATCTGGAGCGACTCGGGCAATGGAATGGGCCGGCGAGTCGCAAGTCGGCAGCCGATTTGGAGCGACTCGAGCCGTCGCACCTTGTGGTGCGCTGGTAAAGGCGAGGCTGATTCTGGCGGGGAACCATTTTACGTACGGAGTCATTCGCCATGTGGCGTGCCGAGCGGGGTGGCGCTGGTTCTGGTAGGGAACCGTGTTACGCACGGAGCCATTCGCCATGTGGCATGCTGAGCGGGGTGGCGCTGGTTCTAGCGGGGAACCGTGTTACGCATGGAGTCGTTCGCCACATGGCGTGCCGAGTGGGGTGGCGTTGGTTCTAGCGGGAGACCTCCTATCACGAGTTGCCTTTCGACGGGAGATATCAAGTGACGAGGCGTTTTCGGGCGGGATCTCCGAGACCAGCGAATCCGGCGAATCCGAGGAGTCTTGATGGTTTTGAAGGCCGCGACCATCTCTCTCCTCGGGAAGCTCAATCGTCGCCTTCGCGGTGAAGCGGCTTGCTTTTATAAGCTCCCTCCAGAGGTGTCTTCACCACTTTTGCTCAGCTGTCATCACTTTGCCTGGCCGCCGTAGCCTTGCTTGCCCCTCCGTTCAGTGACCCGGCATCTCGCTCCCTACTTCGAGGTTGGGATGTCTTCGCCTTCTTCGTCCTCTTCTCCGGCTTCTTCTTCTTCTTCTTCCGAGGGTCCAGGGGTTGCCAATTTGTCTACGGGAGGTGTGCCTTTAGAGGCCGTGGGGAGTTCTGCCATGCTTGCAAATCTCAAGTTGTGGCTTGATGTAGACTCAGTGGTGACCGAGGAGCTTCTAGGGGAGCTTCGGGATCATTATTGCATCCCGGAGCGTTATGGCCTTTTTGCCCCTCGGTCGGGTCAGCGGTCATATGATCAATTTCCCCAAGGATTTGGGCTGACTGTGGGTGCCCTCGAGGCAGGACTGCGGTTCCCACTTCATCCCGTTATCGAGGATTGCCTCCGTAAGTGGGGTATATCACCGTCTCAGATGGCGCCGAACTCCTAGCGCTATTTGGTGGCTTTCCTCGGGGAGTGTCGTGCGACCGGGATAGAATCGTCTAGGGCTCTATTCCTGGCCTATTTCTGACTGTGTAGGGGGCGAGGCGGTTATTACCTGACCGCCCGTAGTGGGTTCAAGATTTGTGGCGCCCCCTCCAATAACAAAGGTTGGAAGAGCCTCTTCTTATTCGTCAGTTGCAATCGGGGTGGGGTTTCAGCACTGGGTGGACTTCCCGCATCGTCGACAATGTCCTCCCGTTGCTTTTTGGTAGAGAGTCAGCGGACGTGAGTCGATTAAGGAGCATTTTGTCCTCTTCTCGGGCAATCAGGGAGACGACTGAGGAATGACTAGTCGAGGCGGGACTGAGCCCAGTCGTTAGGGGTATGGTTATCTAAATGCTATATGCTATTTGCTTGTCCCGAGCTATCTGATTGGCCGGGTTCTTCTTGCAGAGATGGTGGATCTTCGATCCGTGAAGAAGGCGCCTCATGCCAAAGCTGCTGTGGCTCCATCTCGAGGTGGCGAGGGTCTCGGAGCTGGGGACGTCCCGAAGACGGGCGCGCCTGAGCGGGCGTCGGGATCTCCGAAAGTGAGTAGGCCTGCCGAGAAACTGAAGACGGCGGTTCAGAAGGTATCCGCGAGATTGGCTGCTCGTGGGTATGCCTTCCCGGGGTCAACTGAGGCCGCTTCCCCGGGTGAGTGCTCGGGGGGCACGAAAGGGAGGGGGGGGTCGGATCGTCCGGCGATGATCCTGCAAAGAGGGCATCGAGGCGCCCGAAGTCAATGCGGGACCTATGCCGCGTCAGCCCTCGGTTCGAGGGTGAGGAGTTCCAGGCTTTGAGTATGGCCAGCCTTCTTGTCGGGGCGTTGGGAGCCCCCTATGTCACTCGGTGGCCCGATCTCAAGGCCAACAACCGTATCTGGGCCGACGGACCGACGGCCCAGGAGTTTCTTCGGGGAGCGCTGCATCCGACAATGGCCAAGGAACTTTATTGCTCCACTTCGGAGGTGCTGGCAGATTGGGCAACCAAGTCATTGGTCTGGGTAAGTGCTGGCGTTCTCCTCTTCGGTGCCTCCTCATTTGTGCAGGTCTTGATGTTAATTCTGGTGCAGGGTCAGCACTATGTTATGGCGCTGATCGACCGAGTCCTCGACGCCGGGTGGGTGATCGAGCGCCAATCGGACACTTACGCTGCCCTTTGCTTGGAAAACCAGGAGTTGAGGAACTCGTTCGGCCCGGAGGTTGTGGCCGCGGTCGAGCAGCATGCCTCGGCTTTGGACGAAGAAGTGAGCCGTCTAAAAGCCGAGCTGGAGGAAAGCCAGGCTCGCGCTCGGGACGCTGGATGACGAATTGCGGATCCTCTCGAATGATATCGAGTCTGCCAAGTCTTCAGCTTGGGCTGCCGAAGAGATCCTAAAGGAGGAACGATTGGCGTTGCTCAAGAAGATACAGAGGACGATCGTCAAGTACAAGATGTCTGCCAAGTTTGAGCGCGGCCTGGTGAGGTCGGGATGGGTGACTTACGAGTTTGGATACCAGGTGGCTTGCGCTTGTGTTCGAACGGGGCATCTGGAACTGGAACTGGAGTCAGATCCTATCGCCGACCATCCAGCGGATCAGTCTGTGGACATGCCGGTGAGCGTCGCCTTTGATGACGGGCTCGAAACTCCCCCTCCAAGTTGACTTGTATTTGCTTTTCTTGGTTTCTGTCGGGTCGACTCTTGGAATTGTTTTGTTTGACCATCATATGTACTTTCTCACTAATAAAGAAATCTTTGTTTTGGACTTCTGACTGTCTTTTCTGTCTATGGATGCACATGCTTTTTAATAACACGTCTTTCAAATGCCTTGCCCTACTTCTCTTATAGGTAGAACCTTTTCAGATTCGCTGCATTCCATGTTCTTGGCAGGGGGTTTCCTTCCATAGTTTCGAGTCAGTAGGTCCCTTCTCGGACTACGTCATAGACCCGATAGGGGCCTTCCCAATTGGGCGCAAGTTTTCCCCTTGCTCGGGTTGGGTCGCTTACCTCGACCTTCCAAAGGACGAGATCCTTGACCTTGATTGGTTGCGGGCGAACCTTGCAGTTGTACATCCGAGCTATAGCCTTCTTGTACGCCAAGGTGCATAGGTGCGCCTCAGCTCTTCTTTCTTTGAGAAGATCTAGGTTTGCTAGTAGGCCTTCCTCGGAGTCTGCTTGTTTGTAGCCGGAGGTGCGCAAGGTCGGGAACACCATCTCAGGTGGAAGGATTACTTCGGTTCCGAACGCGAGGCTAAATGGAGATTCTCCCGAGGCAGCTTTTGGAGTCGTTCGCATCGCCCATAGGACACTAGGGAGCTCATCCGTCCAGGCTCCGTATGTGCTTGTGACCCTCTTCCTGAGGCCCTCCAAGATCGCCCGATTCATAACTTCGGTTTGATCGTTGGTTTGGGGGTGCGCAACCAAACTGTACTTTAACTATATCCCATACGATTGGCAATAGGCCTTGAACTTGGCGTTGTTGAACTGAGCTCCATTGTCGGTGACGATAGCTCTCGGAATCCCGAATCGAGTGATAATGTTCTTCCAAGTGAAACTTTGAACTTGTTTCTCGGTAATGGAGGCCAAAGGTTCGGCCTCAACCCATTTTGTGAAGTAATCGACCCCCACTATGAGGAAGTGTCGTTGCCCCGAAGCTGGAGGGAAAGGCCCGAGGAGGTCAAGTCCCCACTAGGCGAAGGGCCAGGCCGCTTCCATCGAGGTGAGAGGGACCGCCGGCTGGTGTTGTAGTCGAGCGTGTCTTTGACACTGTTGACATTGCTGTACGTATGATGCGGCGTCTCGACGCATTGTCGGCCAGTAATACCCTTGTCTGAGAGTCTTGAAGGCTAAGGTTCGTCTCCCGATGTGCTCCCCACAAATTCCCTCATGGAGCTCGGCAAGGACCATTCTAGCTTCTGATGGCACGAGACAGCGTAGGAGAGGTTGAGAAAAACCCCTACGGTATAGCTTTCCACCAACTATGCAATACCATGCTTGGGTTCGCCTCAGTTGTTTTGCAACTATCGGATCGTTGGGCTTCATCCCGTCTTTCTTGAAGCGGAGGATCTCTTCCATCCAGTTCGGTGAGACTCAAGTTTCAGCGACGTCGTATGACGGTATTATCGGTGCCATTATGAACTCGGTTGTTGGGGTTGCTTCCAGGTTACGGGCGGAGGCTGACTTAGCTAAAGCATCAGCCTATGTGTTCTGAGCCCAAGGTATTTGAGTGACCGAAAGACGATTGAAGAGACGGGCGAGCCGCCGTGCTTCCGCTAGGTATAACACCATGGTCGAGTCTCGGGCTTCGCAGTTCCTGTTAACATGTCCTGTCACCAACTGGGAGTTGTTGAAAACCTCGAGGTCGCCCACCTGCATCTCCAAGGTGAGGCGTAGGCCATGAAGTAGCACTTTGTACTCGGCCTCGTTGTTGGTGGCCCGGAATTGTAGCCGGAGCGATCTCTCATAGGTTTCTCCAGTTAGGCCCTTGAGGATAAGTCCAATCCCGGCCGCCTCAGCGGTGGTCGAGCCATCCACGTGCAGGGTCCATGTGCGACCGTTGTTTTCCTGCCTATCTGCATGATCCTCAGGGGTTAGTTCGGAGATAACGTCGGCCAGTACCTGAGCTTTGATGGCGGTTCTAGGAGAGTACTGAATATCGAATTCGCCAAGCTCCACCGACCACCGCAACATTCGACCCAACGCGTCGAATTTGGACAGGATTTGTCGCAACGGCTGGTCGGTGATGACTTTGACTGTGTGAGCTTGGAAGGATAGCCGCAGCTTTCGGGCTGTCTTTATCAATACGAGGGTCAGCTTTTCGATCGGGGAATACCATGTTTCGGCCCCGTCGAGGACGTGGCTGACATAGTAGATAGGTTGTTGCATCGGTCGTGTTTCCCGAACTAACACTGAACTGACCGCCTGCGATGAGGTTGCCAAGTAAAGACCAAGGGTTTCTCTTGGCTCGGGGGAGGCGAGTCGGGGCAGGCGGACGAGGCACGCCCTTAAACTCTTGAAGGCCTCTTCACATTCCGGGGTCCATGTGAAGCAGTCAGCCTGTCGTAGAGCCCGGAAGAAGGGGAGGCACTTGTCGCCTGATCGTGACACGAATCTGCTGAGTGCCGCCAGCTTTCTAGTAAGGCGCTGCACCTCCTTGATCGAGTGGGGCAGATGCATCTCGGTTATGGCCCGAATCTCCTCCGGGTTGGCGTCTATCCCTCTCTGGTGGATAATGAAACCGAGGAATTTTCCCGAGTTAACCCCGAAGATGCACTTCACGGGATTTAGACGCATGTTGAATCGTCTAAGGGTTTAGAAAGTTTCCGCCAAGTCGGCCAGGTGTGCGCTTGCAGTTCTACTTTTCACGATCATGTCATCCACATATACTTCCATGTTCCTCCTGAGCTGGTGTTTAAATAGCTTGTCAAGCATTCTTTGGTAAGTTGCCCTAGCGTTTTTTAGGCCCATTACTTTGTAGCAATACACTCCTCTGTCGGTGATGAAGGTGGTGTTCTCTTGATCTTTTGATGTCATTCGGATTTGGTTGTAGCCCGAGAAGGCGTCCATGAACGTAAGGAGTTCATAGCCTACCGTGGCGTCGACTAGCTGGTCTACCCTTGGAAGTGGATAGCAGTCTTTTGGGCATGCTCGGTTGAGATCGGTATAGTCAATGCACATCCGCCAGCTTCCATTGGGTTTCTTAACGAGGACTACATTTGACAGCCATCGAGGGTACTTCACCTCGGTAATAAACCCAGCCTCTTTAAGGCAGTTGACCTCATCTTCAATCACTTTTTATCGATCGGAAGTGAACTTCCTTGGCCTCTACTTTACCGGCCTTGCTCCGGGGTCGATACTAAGCTGGTGTTGGGCCACCTCCTGGTCAATCCTCGGCATTTCCTTGGGGGACCATGCGAACACGTCGGCGTTTTTTCTCATGAAATCGATGAGCTGGAGCTAATTTTCTTCGGGTTGTGCCGTATCAATTTTTACGGTCAGATCGGGTCAATTCCTTTTCAAGGGTACCTCAGTGGGTTGTCCTAGGGGCTCAAGGCGCATTGGTGGTATGGCTCCTTCTCGGGGATCCTGGTCTTGGGGGCATGACTTCTCCGGGAGAGCAACTGCTGTAAGATAGCATTGCTTGGATTCTCCTGGATTGCTTCGGGATTCCCTGATCCCCGCTGAGGTCGGAAACTTGATGGCCCGATGGTAGGTAGAGACTACTGCTTTCAGTTTATTGAGCGACGAGCGGCCGAGGATGACGTTGTAGGCCGAGGGTAGGTCGACCACCATAAAGGTAGTCATTGTTGTCATAGTCCTTGGTTCTTCCCCAATAGTGATGGGGAGTGTGGTGGTGTCGAGCGGGGAGATGGAGTCCCTGGTGAACCCGGTGAGCACCGAGTTCATAGGGGTGAGGTCCTCCGCGGTCAGGCCGAGCCTCTTGAAGGCATCAAGGTATAGCACGTCGGCGGAGCTCCCGGTGTCAACTATTACTCCTTTGACCCAAGCGTTGGCGACCGGAATGGAGATCACCAAAGCGTTGTCATGATGGGAGCGCTCAACCTCCTCGGCTCCGAAGTGATTTCAGGCTTGAGCTCGGGTCAAGAATGTTTCTCGACCGCGCTCCGAGCATAGGCCTTCCTTGCCGTTGAGCTATTGCCGCCGGTCCTCCAGAGATGACGTCGATCTATCTTTCCACGGGCCCTTGGGACGTGGAGTTACTTCCCGAGTTTCCTTGAGGTAACGACCGAGGTGACCCCTTCGGATCAGGTCCTCGATTTGATTTTGGAGGTCTCAGCAGGCTTCCGTGTCGTGGCCGTAGTCTCGGTGGAACCTGCAATATTTTGATCGGTCTTTGTGAGTAGCTTTCATGGGGTTGGGGTGTCGCAAAAGACCCTTCTCCCTGATTTGGAGAAAGATCTCGGTACGAGATGTGTTCAATGGGAGAGGTGAGGGCCTCGGGAGCAGCAACTCGGGTCTGTCGGGCCTCCGACGGGGTTGCAGCGGGGCGATTGAGGTAGCACCTCGGGGCTATTCGACCCCTGGCCTCTTTCCGTCCACGCACCTTCCCGCCACTAGTGCTTCGGCAGCGACATACTGGTTGGCGCGCTGGAACGTCTCGGGGATGGTTGTCAGCAGCTTCTCAATCAGCGACCAGAAGAACCTCGAGGGCTTCAACCCCATCAAGAACGCCTGCATGATCAGAGAAGGGTGAGCGTCCGGGAATCCCCAGATTTCAGTGGCAAAACGTGTCATAAACTAGGATAGCCTCTCGTCCTCGCGCTGGGATAACGCGAGGAGGGTGGCCATGGAAGGCTTGGGTCGCATGCTGGCGAGAAAATTCTGCTCAAACTCCTTGGCGAGCTGATCGAATGATGAGACTGAGGATTGGCGCAGTCGGCTGAACCATGCGCGTGCTGGTCCCCTGAAGGTGGTCAGGAATGCCCGACACATTAATGCATCGAAGGTGCCATAGAGGACCATCTGAGCCCGAAACGCGGTGACATGCTCTGCAAGGTCGGAGCCGTCGTCATACGTTTCCAATGCTGGCAGCCTGAAGTTGAGGGGTACATGCTTTTCTTGTATTTCCTGAATAAAGGGGGATCCGCCCGAGCTACCTTCGCTCGACTCGCTCCACGACTTCTGGAACTCGCGTTGGAACTCGTCCAGGCGTTGGTTGACCCGGGACAACTGGATCCTGAGCGAGTCATTCGCCGAGTCTGACGAGAAGGGGTCGGGCTTGGCGCGGGGTGGTGGGATTCGACAGGGTGAGGGTGTGTCCTGCCCGAGCAGGCTTCTCGGGTCCGTTGTGTGGTCTCGGGCTTCTCTTGTCCCGGCTTGCTCCTCGCTCAGCCTTTGTACTACCGGGTCAGTCGGGGAGGCCGCTAGTCGTACAATCTGGGGTATGAGGGGGACGAGCGTCTGCATCATTCCTACCATTGCTTGGACTTGCTTAGTCAGGCCAAGGAATGCCTCAGGTGACACGGCCGTGGGTCCTATGACAAGTCTGGGGGGCGACAGCCCTGGGTCATTAAACAGGCGCCAGTAGCGATCTGGCATCGAGGCCGGGATCCCCCCATCTTCGGGGGGAGGTTGATCTCTGAGCCTGACAGAGGGGTGACCGGTGGGTGGCTCTCATTCTGGGAGAGCTCTTGCTGGATGCTCCTGCAACATGACCCTCCTTCTAGCGCCAAATGGTGTTAGTGAACAAATGTGCTATGGCTGGTGAGTCAGTACAGCCTGGTCCAGGGTCGATGTCAGGAGTCTCCTGTCGGTTGAGCAGGATGCCGAGGTCGATCGGGCCCTCTGGGATGCGGTGCTGATCATTGTTCCTCGGCCTGGGTGCTGGTTGGTGGTTGACCGTGGGGTTGTTGGTCGGCGCCTTCGGAAGCTAGGATGCTCCCCCGGTCGTAGGTGGCTGCTCCCCTGCAAAAAATGGCATTCGTCGGGTGATTCCCGACTTTGGCCCCTCCGACGAGCAAGTCAGCGGGGGGTTCAATTGTTTCTCCTTTTTTCCTCTCCCTCTGGTCGGATGCCGGCCAGAGGTCTTTATACTACTATATGAGGGTTGGCGTGGTGGACGTACCAAACAGCGTCTGAGTACAGTCTCTGACTCAGTGTGTCTTGGGGGCATCGCCGTCATATGACTCTCGAGACGTATCGGGTGGTGCCCTGGTACGGTCTCTGACTCGGCGTGTCTTGGGGGCGTCGTCGTCGTGCGACTCCCGAGACGTGTCATGTGGCATCTTGGTACAGATTCGGATATAACGTATGACATCGACTGTGACATGTTTTGAGCTCATAATATACCTTATCGATACATATACCAAAACTAGCAACAAGAAAAAAGTCACGGGCATCACCATTCGTAATAAAAGACGTCAAATCAGATTGCTTGAAGTTAGTAGATTCAGAGGCGACAGTGCAGATACAGCGATGCGACATGAACTGATGGGTCTACGTCTGGTGATGAGAAAAACAGAAGGAAAAAGAGGCCTGGTTTCCTGCACAACTCGCGTGCAGTAGTAGGGTTTCCCATGTCATGCCAAACAGTATAAGATGCTGCTGTTGAATGATTGATTGATGGGTCATGTCGACATGTTTAGTCCTGGCAGCTCATTGTCTTCATTCCCTTGTACGATCATTTTACGTGGTTGAGACATTCGGGACACTCGTTGCCATGACCCATGTATCTTGATATGATCAATCAATTGGTACTAGTTGACACCAATATTTGGACTCGTTACCTTGACTCATATATTATTTTAATTTTTAAATAAGAGGAAAAGGGGAAACTATTATTAAAAAGAAAAAAATATTGTGACGGTCAGACGATGAACCCATCTCACCACCACTAAAAAAAAAAGAAATCTTTGGTTTTTGGAGTATCCATCAATTCGTGGAATATGTTTGATAATAATTTGATATCCAAACTAAAATTAACGCACTAAAAATTAACGCACAAACGTTAGCAATAATAGCTCTAAGTTGTCATGGCACTTGAGCTGGACCCTTAACAAGTTTGATATCCAAAGCAGCAAGCCTAATCCATAAATTATACCATTGCTTCTTTTCAAATAAAATAATTAACAAGTTGTTTGAGGATCTTCTTGAGAGTATAAATTCTGTAATATATTATATTAAATATAAAAATAATCTTTTATGTCATGATTGAAATCAATTAATTAGATCTGATTTAACGATGTATACCTTTTGATGTCATCTGAAAAGAGATCTCTGTTTGATTTGTAAAGACATCGTCTTTAATCCAAGATCGCTGTCAATTTGCAAAGAGGAACTAGATCTTTCTCTTCTCTTCCTATCTTTTCACAAGACCACCTAGATTAATGGTTAGAGAGAAGAGTTAAGGGAAAGACTGTAATCCCTCAACTCATATAACCTCTATTCTTCTCGTTTCTTTCTTGTTTCTAATATTCAGTCCCTAGAGGTCCTATCTATATATAGGCGAGAGTAGAGGGTCTAAAATAAGTAATTAGAAGAGTCCCTCCTATCAAGGTTATCTCTTAAAGAATCTTACTTTAAGCAGATTTTTTTTCTATTAACCAATATATTTTATTAGAATCTAATTAACTACATTATATATCTTATCCAATTATAAAGGACCATAAAATCTAACACTTTAACAATAGTAAAACTGTAGACATTGTAGGGAGAACATTTAGCTCTATGGCACTTCTACTTGACCCTTAGCATTACAAGGAAAACATTTAGCAAAAACAAAAATATAATATTATTAGAAAATTTGAAAATATATCTAATTCCTATAAGAAGATCAAGTGAATTAAAAGAACCACAAATCTTAAGATTGTAATTGAAGTTGGTACAATTTGTGGCATAGGAGTGTCTTTGTAAAGATAAGTCAAGATGTCACAGGTCTCTTAGTATTCTAGTAAGTCAAAATTTTAATACTCATTTTCACGCTAAGTCTAGATATTTATGAGATGAATCATATATCATTGTAAAACTAAGTTACAAATTTAAAAGAATGTTATATTCTATTCTCTCTATAAAGATCATGGTGGCTGCTCTACTAAGAAGAGAAGAAAGTTATTCTCACCTTTCATACTGCATAGATGATTTTTAGTTATTCTACATGTCTTTAATAAAAAAAATTTATTTTAAAATTTAAAAATTGTGATGATGCTTGGAGAGTTATTCCAAGTCTGTTCTTATATATATCTCATGTCTTCAAGTCTTAAAGGATAGAGTATTGATGAGGATAATAATGGTGATAAGACTCAGGCTTACGTCAGCTACCTCATATGACGCCCCACGCCTCGGTGGACCTGACAGCACCTGGTCAAACAGTCCGGAACACCGATCGAGGCATATTAACGCCCGGCTCAGACCCGACCTCTCACGCCATACCAACACTGCAGTCAGATGTTTCCAGGAATACGGTCCTGCTCCCTACGAAACAGGCACATCAGGAACAATAAGCTGCTCTATAAAAACCCCGCGCTAGGGGAGAGAAGGGAGAGACAACACATACCACTTAACTCCACTCACTGACTTGATCATCGGAGGGGTCGGGCCAAGTTACCGACCTGACCTGTGTGCAGGTGGGAAGACGGAGCCACTTTTCCCCGAGGCCGAGGAGAGGAACCCCTTCCTGCGAGGC
>LVTN01000858.1:7663-22298 GCA_001649415.1 Musa itinerans | reverse complement strand
CGCCTGAGACGTGCTCCTCGGCCTCATGTTGCCCAAGACCACCTCCTCTGCGCAGCTTGCCGCCCGAGACGTGCTCCGCGGCCTCCAATCGTCTGAGACCGCTGTTGTCTCTACGAGCCACACTCTTCGACTTCAAACTCCCCGACCTCCGCAACAGACTGACAACCAACCGGCAAGATTAACCACTTGGAGCATAAGCCATGCCTCGGACCCTCCCCAGCAACAGCCGACGCATGGCTTCTTTCGGGGGGAGGGGATATGATGAGGATAATAATGGTGATAAGACTCAGGCTTACGTCAGCTACCTCAGATGACGCCCCACGCCTCGGTGAACCTAACAACACCTGGTTAAATAGTTCGGAACACCGATCGAGGCACATTAATGCCCGGCTCAGACTCGACCTCTCACGCCACACCAACACTGTAGTCAGACGTTTCCAGGAATACGGTCCTGCTCCCTGCGAAACAGGCACATCAGGAACAGTAAGCTGCTCTATAAAAATCCCACACTAGGGGAGAGAAGGGAGAGACAACACATACCACTTAACTCTACTCACTGACTTGATCGTCGGAGGGGTCGGGCCGAGTTACTGACTCGACTTGTGTGCAGGTGGGAAGATGGAGCCACTTTTCCTCGAGGCCGAGGAGAGGAACCCCTTCCTGCGAGGCGCGCCGACGCAATCCGACGCATGCGACCGGCCACGCCAATAACCCCCGAGGGACCCTGCGCAAGGTCTCTGACCATTTGGACCCAAACCAAGCCCTTATTATCTCAATCACAAAATAAGTCAATAAGTCAAAAATATCTTTAAGCAATGAATTCATACTTTTCTATCTATTCATTGTCAACATTGAATAAAGATGTTTGACGAAAAAAACATTAGCCCATTTTCTTTTTCTCAAACTGACAAATCCAGTGATAGCTTTTAGGATAATAATTTTATCCTTTGCATAAATTCATCTAATTTGTACATATTTATTGCTCTAGCTGTAGCCCAAAATAATTTCACTTCTTCTCGATCACATACATCACTGATAAGATTTTTGGAAAGATACACCATACAATATGCATAATGTGCTTCAAGGAATATCTCTTTTACAGTAAATAAAAATAGTTTATTTGCCCTATAATTTTTTATAGCAATCAATAAAACACAAGGATATTTGACTAATAAGTGTGTTTCATCTATACTAAAGATAGGTTGTATATATTTTTTGAAACTTCTAACACATCCTTACAAAGACCAAAATACTTGTCGGAAGTAAGTTTTGGATGTTATCGCCAATTGAATAATTTTCTTATAGTCATGAAGTTTTAGTTCCCTTATAAATGGAACTAGATCCATACAAGACCATAAAATCATCACAAATTTAATTAAGCGATATCTCACATGCTAGATATGCCATTTTATAAGATACCACAACACATGATCTTGTATGTGTTGATCTATAATATGTGTTGGTCTATAATATGCATTAACTAATAGTTGATCTATAATATGAGCGACAATGAACTAGCTAGAACATTTATAATGATCTTTATTTATTCCAGGCAAGTTGTTACATTAATGTCCATTGCAAAAGATACTTATTTGAAAACTTTTTATTCCATGAGCATATATCATCCATTTACACTTTTTAACTACATAGGGACTATTTATTTTGTAACTTCTTATCACTACATGCCTCACATCGAAATTTTTTCGGATCATACTCTTTCATAACTTGTTTGAATTCCTCCCTATCTCAAAATACCTGTAATACGGTTAGAACATTAGTGTTCATTCATATATTAGTCCTTTATAAAAAAAAAATTAAGTATATTAAAGGTGGTATGTGTATTGTTTAACTACCCAAGAAAAGTTTGTTAAATCTTCGGCATAGGAACAATGCATTTAATGTGAAGCCATTTTCTCCTACAGATCCAACCCTAGATTTGACCATTGTGCTTATTTCTTTAAAAGGGTTCTCATACATATCCTTATCTAGATGGACAAGCTAACCAATAATATTGCAAGCGGGATATATATTTGTATCAATATCTACTTCAACTTCTTCTTCTATCCGGTCATTTCAATTTCAGTTAGATCATTACCTTTATTATTGTCATCTAAAAAACTTGGATCATTTATAAACAACGAGTACCTGGTTGTTATCTTCTGTGAGATGAGCCAATTCTCTATCAATTGTATATGATGAAAATAAAGAAGATAGGACAATTCAACTATCATTATATATATATATATATATATATATATATATATATATATATAATGATAGTTGAATTGTTCTATCTTCTTTATTTTCATCATATACAATTGATAGAGAATTGGCTCATCTCACAGAAGATAACAACCAGGTACTCGTTGTTTATAAATGATCCAAGTTTTTTAGATGACAATAATAAAGGTAATGATCTAACTGAAATTGAAATGACCGGATAGAAGAAGAAGTTGAAGTAGATATTGATACAAATATATATCCCGCTTGCAATATTATTGGTTAGCTTGTCCATCTAGATAAGGATATGTATGAGAACCCTTTTAAAGAAATAAGCACAATGGTCAAATCTAGGGTTGGATCTGTAGGAGAAAATGGCTTCACATTAAATGCATTGTTCCTATGCCGAAGATTTAACAAACTTTTCTTGGGTAGTTAAACAATACACATACCACCTTTAATATACTTAATTTTTTTTTTATAAAGGACTAATATATGAATGAACACTAATGTTCTAACCGTATTACAGGTATTTTGAGATAGGGAGGAATTCAAACAAGTTATGAAAGAGTATGATCCGAAAAAATTTCGATGTGAGGCATGTAGTGATAAGAAGTTACAAAATAAATAGTCCCTATGTAGTTAAAAAGTGTAAATGGATGATATATGCTCATGGAATAAAAAGTTTTCAAATAAGTATCTTTTGCAATGGACATTAATGTAACAACTTGCCTGGAATAAATAAAGATCATTATAAATGTTCTAGCTAGTTCATTGTCGCTCATATTATAGATCAACTATTAGTTAATGCATATTATAGACCAACACATATTATAGATCAACACATACAAGATCATGTGTTGTGGTATCTTATAAAATGGCATATCTAGCATGTGAGATATCGCTTAATTAAATTTGTGATGATTTTATGGTCTTGTATGGATCTAGTTCCATTTATAAGGGAACTAAAACTTCATGACTATAAGAAAATTATTCAATTGGCGATAACATCCAAAACTTACTTCCGACAAGTATTTTGGTCTTTGTAAGGATGTGTTAGAAGTTTCAAAAAATATATACAACCTATCTTTAGTATAGATGAAACACACTTATTAGTCAAATATCCTTGTGTTTTATTGATTGCTATAAAAAATTATAGGGCAAATAAACTATTTTTATTTACTGTAAAAGAGATATTCCTTGAAGCACATTATGCATATTGTATGGTGTATCTTTCCAAAAATTTTATCAGTGATGTATGTGATCGAGAAGAAGTGAAATTATTTTGGGCTACAGCTAGAGCAATAAATATGTACAAATTAGATGAATTTATGCAAAGGATAAAATTATTATCCTAAAAGCTATCACTGGATTTGTCAGTTTGAGAAAAAGAAAATGGGCTAATGTTTTTTTCGTCAAACATCTTTATTCAATGTTGACAATGAATAGATAGAAAAGTATGAATTCATTGCTTAAAGATATTTTTGACTTATTGACTTATTTTGTGATTGAGATAATAAGAAGAAAACTCGTGTAATAGTTCTATATTCATCATCAAATGATCGGCGGATTGAAAAGTATGTTGACATGTTGTGTTGATGACCAAATAGTAAAGGAAAAGACTAAGTTCTTTGGAGTTCTTCCTCATACAAATAGTGAATACAAGTATAGACCTCCTCCAAGAAGACATACAGTGAACATAGACAAAAGAGCTTATTCATGTGGTTGATTTAATATGTCTAGAATCTCATTCTCTCATGCCATAATAATTATTGGACATAAAAATTTGAATCTATATCTATTTTATGAAAATTATATTTTAGCTAAAATATATATGAACACATACAATGACAAAATTTTTTTGACGAACAAAATAATATTGGATTCAACGTGAGGATGATGAAACCATTTTGCCTACTATAATTGTTATGCAGATTGATCATAGAAAGAATGCAAGGATTGAATCAGTACAAAATAAGCAGATATGTTGATATGTTGACATGTTGTGTTGATGACCAAATCATGAAAGTAAAGGAAAAGAGAAGCCAGAATAAGAAGATTAGATAGAGGCTGGCTGCAGTATAACATAGTTTAATTTTTATTTTTAGAATTTTTTCAAATTTAATTATTAAAATTGAGGATTTCTTGGATAGGTTGAGTGTAACTTAGTCTAATTTGGGGTATGACTAGGCCAACTTCAACCAAACCGACTCAAACTTTTATGAAACCACTTGGCCATGAAGTTAATATGATCAGTATTCCTTTATATATTTTTAAATTTTATAAAATTTAATTATCAAATTTAAAGATTTTTTGGATAAGTTCTATAATCGAGTGTAATTTAATTCAATTTTATATATAATTGGGTCAACCTCAACTAATCCAACTGAAACTTCCATGATACAACTTGGTCAAGATGAACTTTTTATATTTTTTATGATTTTATGAAATTTAATTCTTAAAATTATGGATATTATTGATAAGTTTTATGGAGTATGTTTAATTTCGAATATAACTAGGTCAACATTTATCAAATCAACTCAAACTTCCACAAAACAACTTAGCCATGATGCTAATATGATTAGTACTTATTTTTTATTTTTTAAAAATTATAAAATATAATTATCAAAATTAAATATTTTTTAGATATATTCTATAATCGAGTGTAATTTAATTCAATTTTGAGTGTAATTGAGTTAACTTCAGCTAAACCAACTCAGACTACCATTAAACTATTTGGCCATGATGGTAATATGGTCAGCATAATTTTTTTTCATTTTGAAAGATCTTATGGAATTTAAATATCAAAATTATGAATTTATATATTTTTTTAATTAATTGTAATGAAGTTCAATTTTGAGTGTAATTAGGTTAATTTGAACCAAATGAACTCAAACTTCTACCAAACTATCTGACCATGATATTAATATGGCTAATATATTTATTTTTGGATGATTTTATGATATTTGATTATAAAAATTAGAGCTTTTTTGAATACATTCTTTGATTGGGTGTAATTTAATTCAATTTCGACTGTAATTGGGTCAACTTCAACCAAACCAACTTAAAATTTTATGAAACTACCTGGCCATAATGATAATATAATTAATGTTACTTTTAATTTTTTTAGAATATTTTATGAAATTGAGGATTTTTTGATATGTTCAATGATCAAACATAACTTATGTCAATTTCGAATGTAACTAGATCAACCGTAACCAAACCAACTCAAAAGCTAATAAAACTACCTAGCCATGATGCTAATATAATTAGTACTATTTTTTATTTTTGGAGACCTTGATGAAATTTAATTATCAAAATTAAAATTTTTTTGGATAGGTCTGTAGTTAAGTGTAAATAAGTTTAATTTTGACTATAACCAAGTCCACTTCAACCAAACCAACTCAAACCTCCATCAAATAACCTTACCATTATACTAATATGATTAGTACTACTTTATCTATTTTTGGGTTATTTTATGAAATTTAATTATTGAAAGTATGGATTTTTTGTATAGATTTTGTAATTGAGTGTAACTAAGTTTAGTTTCGAGTTTAACTAAGTCAACTTCAAAAAAATTAACTCAAACTTCCACAAAACTACTTTTTATATTTTATTGATATTTTATAAAATACAGTTATCGAAATTGAAGTTTTTTTGTATACATTCTATGATCAAGTGTAAACTAACTTCATTTTTAAGTATAACTAGCTCAACTTCAACCAAACTAACTCATACTTTCACAAAACTATCAGGAAATGATGCTAATATAATTTTTAGCACTTATTATATTTTTAAAAGATTTTATAAAATTTAATTATTAAAACTATAGATCTTTTGGATAAGTTGATTGATCGAATATAACTTATTTCAATTTCAAGTGTAACCGAGTCAACTTTCACCAAACTAATTCAAACATCTATAAAATAACAGGCCATGATGCTAATATGATTAGTACTTTTTTTCTATTTTATAAGATTTTATGAAATTTAATTATCGCAATTGAGAATTTTTTAGATAGGTTCGTTCATTTATCAAGAATAACATAGCTCAATTTCGAGCATAATTGGGTCAACTTCAACCAAACCAACTAGAATATTCATGAAACAATCTGGCCAATATTTTAATAGGATCAATACTACTTTTTTCTATTTTTACAAGATTTTATGAAATTTATTATCGAAATTAGAGATTTTTTTTTGATATCTTATGTGATGGAGTATAACTTAGTTCAATTTTGGATGTAAGTGGACCAACATCAATTATACTAATTCAAAATTTCATAAAACTATCTAACTATGATGCCAATATGTTTAGCACTATTTTATTTAGTTTTGAAGAATTTTATGAAATTTAAATATCAAAATTAGATATTTTTAAATAGGTTTTGTGATCGAATGTAACTTAGTTCAATTTCTAGTATAACTAGGCCAACTTAAAAAAACTAATTGAAACTTTTGTAAAACAACCTAGCCATGATGCTAATATAATTAATGCTATTTTTTATATTATTACAGAATTTTGTGTCATTAAATTATTAAAATTAAATTTTTTTAATGTTTTATGATCAAGTGTAATCAAGTTTAGTTTCAAGTGTAAATGAGTCAATTTTAACCGGACCAACTCAAACATCAATAAAATAATGTAACCAAGATGGTAATATGATTGGTACTACTTTTGTACTTTGGGAGGATTTTATGAAATTTAATTATCAAAATTAGGGAGTTTTTGGATACGTTATGCGATCGAGTGCAACTAAGTTCATTTTTTAGAGTAATTAGTTTAACTTCAACCACACAAGATCAAACTGTTGAACCCCAGATTTTAATAATGAAATCAATTGATAAATTTACGATCTAATCTATGTTTTTGAGAAAAGTAATATAGGACTAACTTTGATAAAAAAGGTAAAACAATTAAAGCAAGAAGACGTTGGGCCGGAGTTAGAAATCGGGCATCGGGTAGGAAGAATCGAACGTTGCGCTAAGATCAGATATTGTGGGAGTCAACATGCCGTTGGATCGAGCGATATGCTAAAGGTTCGGATGACGCACCAAACGTTCGTCGGGAGTTCGGATGAACCAATGATATGCCAGACAACTTAGATTTCTTATCTTTAGTCATTGATGTCTTAATTGTCATGGTGAGGTTTTGAATTGAGTTAGTTTTGGGTATAACCTTACTAACTCAATTAAGGGCCCATTGGGAGACCAATTTAATGACCCCGAGTTAGGTCAGGTGGTGGCACTACCAGATCAGGCGATGGAACCGCCTATGAGCTGGAATGTTCGAAGTGTATGTTTTTCGGAAGACTCGACGGTGGTACGGCCAGTGTCAAAGCGATGATATCACCCAGACTGATGGTAGTACCACTAATACACATGGTCTCCCATGTGTTAGGTGGTAGTACCACCCAAATCGGGTAGTAGTATCGCTAGTTGTTAGTCTAGTAGGTGGTAGTATCGCCTAGTACTAGTGGTGGTACTACCAATACCTCGAAAACCCGAGATAAGACCTTTTTTAGCTTTATTTTCGAAACCATTTGGTGCATATAAATATCTCACTCTTTTCTACTTGAGAGAGCATGAAAAAAGAACAAAAAGCTTTGTGATTCTAATTTGTAAAATTATGAAAAGTACTAAATATCCCCTTCCTCCTCTTTAAGCTTTGGGCTTATTCTAAGAGAGGTATGAGACTTGTAAAGGTTGTCTCCTAAACCCGTGAAAAGGAGAAAGAGTTATAAAAGGGTAGTTAGTCTTATTAGGAATGAGTCGACACTAAGAGGGGGGGATGAATTAGTGCAGCGGTAAAATACGTCGGTTCAGAAAAACTCTTCGTACGATTAAAACCGATTCATAAAAATGCTTAGATTGAAAGCATGTTCGTAAATATATTGAAGGCAGTTTGCAGTTAATGTAAATTGCAAGAAGTAAATGTAAACCAGATTTTATAGTGGTTCGACCGTCATGACCTACATCCACTCTGTCGATTCCTCTTCCATCGAGGCCACCGACATCCACTATCGATCTTCCTTCAATAGGCAAAGACCAACCACCTTTTACAGCTCTTTCTCCTTTTACCGGGTTTAGGAGATAACCCTTACACCCCCACTTACTCCTCTCTCAAACTATTCTAACACTTAGAAGGAGTGGAGTTCACACAAGATTACAGTAGCGTTTTTTCACTTTTAAACTCTCTATGCTTGTGTTGGTTAACCAGGGATAAGAAGGGTATTTATAGGCCTCAAATTGATTCAAACTTGGAGCCTAAAAATGTCTCATCCTAGGTTTTTGGGTACGGGCGGTACCATCGCCTACACTGGGCGGTACCACCGCCTGACACCCTGTATTGAGCGGTACCACCGCCTGACAGGGGCGGTACCACCGTTGGCAGCATTAACTGTTGGTGGTATCACTACCTAGTAAGGGCGTTACCACCGCCCAAACCACCTAGGAGACTAGGTCTTCCAAGCGGTACTAAATAGCCCATTCAGCACTGTAATGCTGAATGGGCTATTTACAGTGCCCATTCAGCATTACAATAAAGGTAATGCTGAATAGGCACTAGCGGTGGTACCACAGCTTGACATTGGACTTACAGACCTGGAAGTTTCAAATCTTTGATATTGGACTTACAGACCTGGAAGTTTCAAATCTAGCACAACCGATCATCGAGAGTGACAACCAACCTTACAAGGGCTATTGACTATTGATAGAGGATCATCTATTCTTAGTGTCATAAGAGGAATATCTCATGTGTTCTTACTCTAGAAAATCCCTAGCTATGGTCATTCGGATTGAGAGAGAAAGAGCTCTCTAGGAGAATCCGATTAAAGTGAGACTCGAGTAAAAACTATATGTGCTTGACAACACCATGCCTAGTATACAATCTTTGGGATATTAGATGGATGAGAAAATACAGATATATGGTAACTGAGGATAGATAGGTCTAATAGATTGGATTTTCGTATATCGTTTAGGAACTATGGTGTAGTAGCCTAGTACGTTTGTAATCAATAAGTCGAGTGAATTATTATGGAGATAATAATTTACTAAGTCAGAAAGAATTCTAATAGATATGACTCACAACTAGCTTGATATTGGGCCTAGAGTGTTACACACATATGGTAGGTGTTGCAACGAGTAGAGGTTTGGATATGAGATATTCGTTGGAGCCCCTATCTTATTGGATATCCAATAAGCCCATGAATTATTGGATCCTATGGATAAGAACCAATAAGAGCCAATAAGAGATTATTGGGTAGAGACCCACTAATCTAAGAGAATTAAGTAGTTGGATGGAGATCCAATACTCAATAGGGTAGGATCCATTATGGTTAAGTTGACAAGGGGCCTCTATAAATAGAAGGGAACCAAAGGGCTATAGGCTAGACACCTTTTAGCTGCCACCTCCTATTCTTCTCTCCCCCTCTCCTCCTCAACCAGCAGCCCCTATTTGTGGCGTGTAGACAACAAGAAGGCTTGGACCCTTCTTGACTGTGTGGTGCGCATGAGGAGGAGATCTGTGCAGCGATTTGAGGAGTATCTTCGCAGCCCCTACCATGTAGATCACCACTAGAGAGGAGGATAGTTGACCTCTTTTATCCTCTCCCATAGATCTACAGGTTAAGGATATACGATCTCCTTATGTAACGCATATCCCTTAATAGGTGTGGTTTTTCGGTTTCGTAAGTTTTTACACACCAATCTTCATGCAACAATAAGAGACTATTTTTCTGTGAAAATTTGGGATTTTTATTTTTGTTCTTTCACTACATATGTGATGTCTATTAGGATCAAGTTGGCACTAAGAGGGGGGGTGAATTAGTGCAGCAGAATAAAACATTGGTTTAAAAATCTTTGTACATTAAAAAACAATCTCAGAAGATAACTTGAAAGCGTGTTTATTCGTAAGGGTAGTAAAAGTCAAGTAAGGAGGAAGTGAAGCTATCGCAAAGTAAGTAAATACCAATAATAGAAATGCAAACTAGAATTTATAGTGATTTGGTAGGTGTAACCTACATCCACTTCCGATTCCTCCTCGGTCGAGGTCACCGACATCCACTAATGGTCTTCTTTCAACAGGCAAAGACCAACCACCTCTTTATAGCACTTTCTCCTTTTCACGGGTTTAGGAGATAACCCTTACAAGCCTCACACCTCTCTTGAATGATCACAACACTAGAAAGGGAGGAGGCGGACTCTTTACACTTTTATAACACTTTTAATACCCCAAGAATCAAGATGTTATTCACACTTTCGTGCCCTTTCATGCAGAAAAGGGTGGGGTATTTATAGGCCCCAATGACTTCAGAATTAGAGCCAAAAAATATCATATCCTTGGATTTCAAGGTACTGGCGGTACCATCGCCATTATTAGGTGGTATGACCGCTTAACAGAGCTCAGAGACTAAGCTCTAGCGATTCCACCGCTTGACAACATTTAATGCTAGTGGTACTTGTTAGGAAAAGAGTCGACACTAAGAGGGGGGTGAATTAGTGCAGCGGTAAAAATTACGTCGATTCAAAACTTCGTTGCTATTAACTTTGAAAGCGTATGGAAGAGCATAGTGGATGTAAAGCAAGTAAAATGGTTTACAGTAAAATAAATTACACAAGAGAAATGCAAACCAGATTTTTATAGTGGTTCGGTCGTCGTGACCTACATCCACTTCGTCGATTCCTCTTCCGTCGAGGCCACCGGCATCCACTGTCGGTCTTCTTTCAATAGGCAAAGACCAACTACCCTTTTACACCCCTCTTCTCTTTTTCACAGGTTTAAGAGATAACCTTTTACAACCCTCTTTTACAAGGTATCCCTCTCACACCTCCCTTAGAACTCTCTCTAAGCTTTGGGAGGAGGGAACTCAACTTTCTAAGGTTTACAACTTTAGAATTATAGAGTTTTGCTCAATAATTCTTACTAATCTATAAAGGAATAGTTGGGGTATTTATAGGCCCCAAATGGATTCAAATTTGGAGCCCAAAATTCAAACCCTGAAATTTTAGGGTACGGGTGGTACCATCACCTGCACTGGGCGGTACCACCACCTGCAGTCTAACACTAGGCGGTACCACCACCTTGAAGACTATGTTTGGGCAGTACCACCGCCCAGACTGGTGGTACCACAGCTTGACACAGTCTCGGAGACTGTGCTATGACGGTTTCACTTGTTTAGTTACTATTTGGGCCTTTCTCTTAGCCCAACACAGCCCAAACTTGGCCCAACTATCCTCTAATTGGGTTGGCCTAATTCTAGTCCTAATTATGTACTAACTATAAATTTTAAGACAATTACTAAGCTAAACAAAGCTCATAAGTTTAGGTTTCTTCCGATGAGCTTCCGACGATCTTCCGGCGAACTTCCGACGATCTCTCAGCAATGTTCCAGCGGACTCCCGGTAAGCTCCTAGACTTCACGACAATCTTCTTAGCGAGTTCCGACGATATTCTTTGACAAGCTCTTAGACTTCTCGATCAATTCTGGTAGAACTTCCGACGAACGTCCGGACTTCTGACGAACTCTCAAACTCTCTACGAAATCGCATTCTTGACTTTGGGACTTTATTTTGCTTTATGCCTTGCTATCGTAGTTAATCCTGCACACATAAAACATACTTCAATCTAGACAATTAATACTAAGCATGAATCATGTTGTCCGATATGTCATTGGTCCATCGACACTTCATCCGATTCTTGGGCGCATCGTTGTCTCTTGCGGCATATTGCCCAATCGGCCAGTTGACCCCTACAACTCCGATATCCTTGGCGCAATATCTGCTCTTCTTGGTCTGATGCCCAAATCCATGGTACGAAACCTTCTGTCGATACGTTGACCGATCCTCCGGCTCGACATACAATCTTCTGACATGTTTTTCTTCGGCCCAACATGATTCTTCTTGCTTTAATTGTCTCATCCTGATCAAAGCATCCTGCATCACTCAAAACGCAGATCAAATCATAAACACTTATCAATTGGTTTCATCATCAAAATCCAAGATTTAATAATCTCTCCCTTTTTGATGATGACAACCAATTGATGACGGAGTTAACCTTAACTCCCAAAGTTTAAACAAACTCCCGCTATCAATATGGCATATTTGAGTTGAACTCTTGGATTCAAAAATCTTGGATTCAAAAATCCAAGCAACATGTTATGATAAAATCATGCATAACATTAATATACTTCTCTCCCTTTGTCATCAACAAAAAAGAGAAAAAAGGAGAAGTTCAATTATCAAGTGTTTTAGACATACAAGTTTAAGTGCATAATAAATATAATTTTCAGTTTTATTATTATGCAAGCTAGCAATAATTAAAGATGTGCAAGTTTAGCATGTTTGCTTTTTTTGAGATAGCAACTGTTTGCTTCTCTTTAGATTTCAAGCTAGCAATTTTTACGATATGCAAGTTTTACAACATACAGCTAGCATATTGGTTCATCTCCTTCCAACATGCATAATCACCAAATCATCATTAATTTTGAAGATGTGCAAGATTGTAAATTTTGCAAGTTTGCATTTTTGCTTCTTAAGATAGGCAAGCTAGCAATTTTCGGTGATGTTCAAGATAACATTTTCTTCTCTTTTGAGAAGTGTCATTTTTGCTTCTTTTGCAAAGTGCAAGCTAGCAAAATTTTACATTATTTTACAATATGCCAGCAAGCAATTTGGCAAGTGTTACTTCTCTTTGAAGTATGAAGGCAAGCAAGTTTTTGAAAAATAATGTAAGATAACAAGCTAGCAAGATGCAATGTTTTACATGAAGCAAGCTACATGAAGTACGTTTGCATCTTCTTTTTAGATGTGCAAGCAAGCAAGCAAGTTTTTGCATCTTCTTGACTTGTGCAAGCTAGCTAGCAAGCTAACTATCTCCCCCTTTGTCATTGTCAAAACGAAGGGAAGAATACAATTTTGTATATCTTTTTCCCTTTACAATAATTTTCAAATCATGACAAAGGATGAATAACAAAGATGAAAAATCAAGTTATGAATGTCAAAACAATTTTCCATCATGAATATTTTATCATTGCATGCATCATTTTCATAAGTTGAAGTGTTGCATGCATAATATCAAATCATCATTCATAATTACATCAATATTTCAATCATTATTTCAATATGTTTGTGCATCATTATAGTTTCAATTTACAACATGCACAATTTTAAGACTTTACATATCATCCTTACTCTATGCATGATACTAAAAATAAATTGATCATCATTATGAGCATATCATACATGATACTAAAACATTAAAATTTTTAAGCATTGATCAACATTTTAATCATGATACCAAACATTCATCATTTAGAGCATTCATGATACACATTATATGCAATACATATTATAATAAAAAGCATAAGTATTATGTGTATCATTCCAAATCATAAATATTTCAAATCATGATGTTATCAAAACATCAAATTACGTCATACCATGCATGATCATAACTTCTCATTTGTATGCATCAAAATAATATCAAGTGTATTTCATGCATAATTTCATATCATCACATGAAAAATATCAAGAGAATTTTGGTGATGAGATACACAAATAATGAAGACAAATTATGAATATCAAGAGACACCATGATTCATTTTAACAAATCTCCTCTTAAATAAATAATGAAAAGAATTCTTAGGAGATCAAACGATAAAGCTCATTCAAATTCAAATCATCAAATCATCAAAATTACTTTCAAATAATTCAAAATGACATAAACAACTTTATTAATCTCTTAGTGAAATATTGATAAGATAGAGAAAAAGAAATTTTCAAGAAAAATGCTTTTCTCTTTTTAGTTATTTCAATTCATGTGATTTGTTTTAGATAAGCATGCTCAAGTTTTTCGTATGAAAATAATACATCATGATTTAAAATCGAAAGAGTAAATCTCATAATAGAAATCATCAAGATCAATAAACCATAAATTACCCAAAAATCATCATTACTTCAAATCATCATGCATAATTTAAATATAAAATCATCAAGCATGATACTTACATTATTTCATATAAGCATGCCTTTTTCATTTATGCTAAATCAAAACATGCATCATTTTTAAAACCGAAAAAGCCACTTTCATTATGGTAAAAATCGATAGTCCATAAATCACTAAAATCATCATGCATAATTTTGAAATATAAATTTATTAAGCATGATCATTATGTATCACTACTTTGGGCATGACATCAAAACTTGGTTTCAAGTTTGCAAGGTATGCACAATTTCATATTAAGCATCATATCAAAACTCTTAACATTTTCATTAAGACATCAAGCATGGTTTCATTAGACATAAATCAAAATCGAAAATCATCAAGATACATATTATTTCTTCTTAAAAACATACATAGGATTATCATTACATTTAAATCTAACATTTTGTTGTATTTTCATAAAACATGCAATTGT
>LVTN01000857.1:80253-100021 GCA_001649415.1 Musa itinerans | reverse complement strand
TCAGAGAGATTTAGAATAATGCTTGATCGGGCTTTCTTATCCATACTCGTAAGATCTTCCTTTGTCGTACCATCTGGAATATTCTCAGCTTCTTGTAGTGCCAAATCAACTCCGTCTTAAACCAGAATGGCCTCCATCTTGAGTTGCCACATGTCGAAGTTGATATTTCTGTCGAATTTCTCGACAACGATCTTTGTTATTGTCATCGTTGCCAAAAGATCCCGAAATCAGGCTCTGATACCAGTTTGTTAGAGCTGGCCCCAAGAAATTACCAAAGGGTAATTTGGTAACCTAATAAAGATAATAAACCAGAATGAAAATAAAAGAAACAAGAACACCGAATTTACATGGTTCGGTCAATTGACCTACATCCATGGACGAAGGAGGAGCAAATCACTACTATAAAAGAGGGACAATTACAAATGCCTTAGGAAGATGTTCCTATGCCATAAAACACCTAAAAATACTAAACAAGAAAAACCCAAAGCATAAGCCCAAACTATTTAATTGAGTGTGGACTTAAACCCAAAGTAAATACTTAGGTTTTTCTTGTGGTGCCTTTGACTTCAAAGCCTAGGCCCTTATTTATAGTTTAAATAGGAGATACTAAACTTAATTTTCCTGATGTGGGATTTTGTGGGACTTACGGATTATGTGGGACTTGCCAAACTATCCCTTAGTAGTGGAGCCCCATTGGAGAACCCATTTCTTACCAGTCAGTCTTCTAAGGAGGTTCGAGCGTAGATCGGTTGGTTTGTCCTCGGCGATAAGCCTACTAGGAAAGCAAGCCGCTAGCAGTGCCAGTGGAGATTACCAGTAAGCGTTAGAGTTCAATCCACTTCACAGAATAAATAGAGACCGCAAATTCATGTTATTTGTGGACTCGCCTCAGGATGGAGAGGAAGCTACTGTGGAAGAAAAGAAGGCTTTGTTGAGCAAGTGACATTGGTGGAAGTTCCATATGAATATGCATCATCAACTGGAGAAGAAATATACGATCGAATATGATTAATACATTCTAGTATAGTTAAGAGCACGGATTTCCATTGTTCTCTTACTGTTACTCCACTAGTACAGAAGGAATGGAATAGCCGTGACGCGAAACTGGATGATTCCCCCCGCCTCTCTCTCTCATTGTTGCTTTACTCTATAGAACCAGCGCCAAGTAACATATACAAAGGCAAAGAGAGGCCAAAACTATAAGTGCTCGATAAGCAACTGGCAAGCTATTGACTAAACCCCGAGGCAGAGGCAGATATATAAGTCGTTTTCTACCTTCTGGAAGAGGACTCGCTCTTAACTGCTCTTAATGCTAGGGAGTTCCAGTTTGAAAGTTCGAATTTACCTAGTTCACTGTTTGTCTACTTGTTTCAGCCTAGGAGATACCTTTGAATCTTTAATAACTGAATTAAGATCTTATACCTTTTAAGAAACTCTTGATGTGAAGGCTTGTATAACTTCATTCGGCTCGGCTCCCGAACACATAGCGCCAAGCAACGTATACAAAGGCAAAGCAAGTAGAATCCCCCTAAGAAGTATAGGTTAGTTGAATTCTTAGTTAACGAGTGAAGAGTCAATAGGCAAGTATAGTTGACTTACCTCTCCTTCGCATACTAAGGAGTTTCCAGGGGGTCAGTTCAATTAAGTATTTAGAGTTGCCTTGTATCACTGACATAGAAGACTCAACCAGTAAGAATGGAATTCCGTAGTCAAAGAGTGAAACAAGCCCTGCTTAAAACTAATAACTGAATGAGGATCTCTTCTCTTCTTGCCAGTCAATACGATAGCATAAAATCTCACTTCATTCTTATCTTACAAGAGAACTCGGGTTGGTCTTAGTCCTTTGTTCACCGGCCAAGCTCCTACTGAAGAATGGAAGTGGAAGACATAGCTATATTTAATATAACTCAATAACTCATAACTCCAGATAAGGTATTTCATTGAACTCCTAACTTAGGTGTGGTAGAGTAGTCCAGTTGAATCAGTATTTGTTAGTGACGAAGCGGGAATAGAAGCTGTGCGAAAGTCAGCATCCAGAGGGTAATCTAAAAGGATAGAGTCCGTAGCTACCTCCTGTTTTAGGCTTGCGTGAGTTCTTGCGCCCAATACTCTATAGTACAGCGAGGTACCATTACTCTCCTCAACTCAGCTTATGCTTATAATGTTCTGGCGGGGTGCTTCGGGTCGTGGAAGCCTCTCTTTATAGCGATAAGAAGCTCTCTTCCGCCCCCCAAGTAGTGGTCCAGACTTAATATACTAGCTATATGTGGTAGGGATTGTGTTTTAGTATATGCTAATGGCTTTCCTTGTAGTTTCGTACAGTTTCAAGTGTAGTTCATCTCCGATAGAAGCTCTGCGTCGTAAGTAAAGTCGGTCCTTCCTTCCTTGTCGTTTCGTACGGTGAGTCTAATTGAGTTCGAAAGCGCTTGCTGATTCATTTGCCAGGTATGATAGCTATAATTAAGTGCTCCTACCTATAATTAAGTATAGTAAACTAACAGCTTAATTGTGGCATATGATAGAATAAAATAAAGTCAACGAGCTTCCATTCTCTCATTATCATTGCTTCCTATATGGAGTGGGTCAATAATCTATTCGAAAACTATGTCTATCTTTCACTTAGGCTGCTTTAATGTGACTCTATAGGGAACGAGTCAATAATCTATTCAATAACGGCGCGCACCTATTGGTTATGAAACAAGCAAAGAGACTTATCTTATATTATATTCTTCTTGCGCAAATAAGCAATAAATAAGCCCGGAGAATAAGCTACAGCACAAGTAAACACAAGTACATAAAGTCCACTTCTTCGTAACGGAACAAGAAGATAAGGGAATAGAGTTTAGGATAAGGTAATAGAGTTTAGTATAGATGATACAGGTAATAAGAGTAAGAAGAGACAGAACAAGCAATCAGATCCGGAGCGCCCAAATCAATTCCAGTTTCTGTTTGCCTTGAATCCAACAATGTTGGCAACGAGTCCAGTTCAGTTGACCGCAGTTAGAAGGAGTTTTCTTGCTATTTCATGGATTTCTTGCTTGTTTACTTGTCTGCGTGGCTCTTCTCCTTTTCTCTACCTTCCGCCGACTCTGCCTCTGTCTAATTAACCTTTTGCTACTTAACGAGCATTAACCATAAGTGGGCCTGGCCTGGTAATACTTAACGCTTCAGTCAACAAAGAATTAATGTATTTTCATGCGAAGATAGGAATATTGATTGTCTCTCTAAGGGATTATATTATTAATATGTGAGTGAAGCTTTTTCATTTCCTAACTCTACTACCCTTAACATAAAGAAAGAAAATAGAATAGAAAGTTGAACCCAATCTAGACTCAACTCGAACTGAGAAATACTCACATAAAGTAGACCTTACCTCAAAGCCAGTACTTGATTCTGTTTCCACTTTTTATTGAGACTCAACCGATGCAGAACCGATAACTCTATCTCTACGACACTACTTTGTTTGAGCTAGAGCGGCACCCCAAGATATTATAGATGATTTACTTAGCGTTAGGTACCCATCAGAAATATTTGTTGAATCCTCCCCCTTACTTGCCTTTGTTGTGAACTAATTAATAAAGATCTCTGGAACAATACACTCAAGTGATGGAGCACAAAACTTCTTGCCTTTACTTTGATTAAGGATTCAGGGCATCATCTAGTACTGGCCCCAACAACATAATGTGCGCTAAGTAGTCAAAGTAGTCCAAGTTAAGACTGTAGTTAGCCCCGATGAAGACAGAAGGTTTCTTTACTCACTCTAAGACAACACTAGCACACAATTGAGACGACCCCCACCCTACAGCTCTAGCAAGGGTAACAAGTAATCAGGTATAACAACGACACAAACAAGGGCACAAGAATAAGCAACTGGGGTGGATAACAATCTTAAAGCAACAGAACAAGGCCTCACTCTCCTATATCTATAAGCAATGGGCCTATCCTATATTCTTTTACTTTCTTAGGGATGCGGATATTTCTTCTCTATTCTTTATTGTTTTGAAGCAAAGCAGTGTCCCCTACGATCGATAGAAGCTCACTACACTCCAAAGCTACCCGGAGACACAAAGAATCAATTATTTCTGTGAAGCCTTATTCCGCTTCTCATTCTATGCTAAGAGAAATTAGAGTTTTCCTAGGCGCAAGAACAAGTCATAGAGTTCCAGAAGACATTGTGCTAACGAGGTCCGGAGACGAGAAAGAAAGGGCCAAGCAACGTAGCTCTGTGAAAGCAATAAACTATGGCTTATGTACTTCATCAGTAGAGTCTCTTGAAGCGAGGGCGAGAATTGAGTACTTTAGCATAGGGTTCCTCTGCCGGCCGATACGAATGATTAAAGGAAATAGTCAGCTGTAAGATGTAAGCTACTGCTTGTAGTTTGGCAATAGCTTTAAGCAGTGTTTTCAGTGTGTTTTCAATTAAAAGGTGCACGAGTAGTGTAGTGTTTTTCAGTGTGTTTTGAAGCAGAAGTAGTTAAGTAAACAGAACAAGCAGCGGGTGAGCTCCCTAACGCCAATGAAGACAGCACTTGTTGCACAGAGGAAACCAGGGAAAGATTTGAGAAGTCAAACAACCAACCAAGAAACTACTAAAAAACCTGAAAGTAGTGGTCCAAGCATGTTGGTTTAGGTAAGGCGTTTCATTCAGGACTAGCTCTAAGAATTGTCTAGGATCAGGACTAGCTCTAAGAATTGTCTAGTAGTTGCCGAAGACTGAGAAAAAACACAGAAAAGAGTCATGGAAACCCGGGATTTTTGATAGCGACCCTGTTTTCCCTAATAGACCGAGAAAAATTACTTATTTTTTGACGAAACCCGTGTTTTTTTTGTTGTGAAGACATTTTCCCTCCTGAGGGACTTTATTTGCATTCCCAATTTGCATTTTCCCGGGTTTTTTTGTTGCATCGGTGTTTTCCCTACTAGATGACTCAATTTCTAGGATTATTTTCATCAACCCCGGGAAAAAAGTAGCAATTCTTTACTTTCAATACTTCAATACCATAAGCTAGTTCCATTCTTTACTTCAATACCATAGGAGAGTATTAAGAGCTTGTGTTAAGCAATGATAAAATAGGGAACCTTAGTCGGCTTGGCCTCTACTAAATGAATTCTTCTCTTTCTACAATGATAACTGATTAAACAAGAAAAGAACTCGAACTCAAAGGTAAAGGGAGTCAGACCTATAGACAGGAAAGTTAGAATACGATAGGGACAGTTCAGCTTTAAAGAATGAGGCAAGTAGACTGTTTGCTAGTATATGGGTCTATTCTATATTATGAATGAAAGAATCAAAGGCATGATAGTTAGAATTTCCTTAAGGCGTGTCACCGGCCAATAGCCCTAAATTGGGGAGTTAGATAGGGCAGTGTCAGGTTGGTAGTGAGGATCCTTATCAGTAGTAACAGACTCAAGTGCAAGGTAGTTGGATTCCCGAGTTCCCCACCAAGTTATCATCAAAGACATAAAAGTAAGTTACCAAGTAAAGAATTCCTTATTTGAGTTTCTTTCTTGCAGTTGTGTTTGCGGCAGTGTGGTTGGATATCCCTAGTTATTAGTTACAGGATGAGAAGCCCTAGTTCCATTCACACAGTTAGGAGTCAAAGAACGAGGGCTAGTAGCATTAGACCGTAGACAGGAAAGACAGCTTCGAATTCAGTAGCTAAGGATTGAAAGTCAGCCGGGTAGGCTAAAGCTATCAAACAAGGATCCAGATCAGTAGTGCCAGAGTGAAGGCAAGGTTAGAGAGCAGTGGAGTCAGTCCTATCTCTTAGTTTTAGGTGAGTTCAGCAGTTACAGGATGAAAGCCACTAGCGCTCTAGTTTTAAGCGAGCAGTAGAAGAATCAAAGGTGAAATGACGAGTGAAATACAGGCAGGGCAGGTCCACAGGCAGTAGCGATAGTCTTATCCTTAATAGTGGATTTCCGAGTGACTTGTTTTATTCCCTGGGCCTGGGCTCCTTTAGCTTTAACTCTGGCTCCCGAAAGCCAAAATTGTAATAAAAGTTGCTTGCCTGGATCTATCTGGTAGTGTTACATTCTGATTAGCAGCAGCTCGGGTCTTGTTAGCATGAGTGAAATTCCCAATTTTGAGGTTGGTTCTCATCAGTAGTGGTTCCATTCTGATAGCTAGCAGCTGGATTCCTTTTAGGTGTATTGATCCTTAGTTCCGCTCTTTGTGGTAGGAGCTAAGCCTTGTTAGCACTAGCCTCATTCTTTGCCTCACTTGATGCATTCCCTGACTCCAGTTTGAGTATGATAGGCACCAGTTCTATTCTTTGTATTAGTAGTTAACAATCCTTATAGGACACGTTATTGGCTTTGATTCTTAATACAGAACACGACTCTTAGACTTTTGACTTGCATTCCCTATACTGGACACTATGGCTTACTCTACTACCTATAAGTAGTATTCTTGTTATCCAGTAGGTGCGTTAGATCACACCAGTATTCTCTATTTCTTTATTATAGTGAGATAAGATATGAAAGGCACACCACTAGTTAAGGGATGGAAGTAAGGATCCAGATCAGCAGTTAAAGCATGTAAAGCAGTAAAGATAGGCTCAAAGGCTGTAAGGGAAGGCTTGGTTTACAACAGTTAATGATATATTAGCAGAATGAGAGGCGCAGTAGCAAAAGTCTGAGTTTTGAGATAAGGTCTTATTAGCGCTAGCCCAATTCTTACTAAAAGTTAGTTAAGCCCGAGTTCTGTGCTTCAAGCTTGTAGGTCGGGGGGCACTACTGTAGTTCCTACTCCTTTCTTTGATTCTGACCTTTGAATTGGATTCACTGATACACCTACTCGTTCTTGGACTTAGTTACAGTGATCCTGCTTGAGAGTTAAGATTATGACTTAATCCCCACTCCTGTAATTCTTTTACTAGTTAAGGTTAGTTCTTTCTTTGTATACTGATTGACTGGACTGCTCCCTTACCTAGATGCACTGGATCGTATCAACGAGTATTAGAATGAGAAAAAAAGCTTAAGCCTGAAAGCAAGGAGAAGTATACTTGAATGAAAGGAGGGGAAGGCTCTAACCTCAAGTAAAGAGTGCCACCGAGGAGTATAAGAACGAAAGTCAATAGTGTTAGGTTAAAAGCAAGTAGCGGTAGATCTTAACCAAGGATAGTTAGTTTTATAGCTAGGGAAAAAACTCCTCCGCTCTATTAACTCGCTACCACCATGAATACCAGACTTGGTAATGGCAACCAACTAATCAATTATGTGGTGCTCCTGACTTTAGGGCTCCTGCCGCGCAACTGTTGTAGTAGCGTGTCTGCTTGGTTATTCTAGTTACTTGGTGGACCTGGATGCCTAGTTTGATTCTCATAGGTGGAGTAGTTTGATCTATTGGCCTAGGTTGAAGAGTGCCGGTAAGGAAGGGTGGGCTCAAGGGCATGGGTGAAAGGCTTGCTTCCGTGTTTGATTCCGAATACTTATATTCACGAAGATCTTGTGGATGGTATCTCATTCTATTACCGATGAGCTCAATTCTTAGAAGCACTAGTCAAAGGTGAAGTTAAGAGTTGACGAAGACATCAGCTGACATAACTCATAATAAATACATTATGTGGAGTTCTTTATTACAGTTGTGTTTGCCTGCCTGCATTGGTCTCATTCTTATAAGCACAGTTCAATTCTGACTATGGATCCTATAGGTCTTGTGGCAGAGACCAGCATCCTGACTAGCTAGTTTCATTCATATCCTCTTGTTTCAAACCAACAACCCCAGGGGACTATTGGATTATTAGAAGCACTAGCTAAAGTCTTAGTTGTGAGCATAAGCCTTGTTAGTGGTTGGTTCAGTTCATTATAATAAGATGTGGGAGTATTGAAGTAAGTAATAGCAGACCCATAAACAAGGTATTGAGAACGAAAGCAAGGAAAGGGATACTACAACTAGTGAGTCAGAATCCAAGTGAGTATAGCAAGGCTAAAAAGCAGTCAAGTAATACTGAGAAAGTAGTAAAGCAATAGGGATACTAAGGATGTGAAGCTAACGACTTCCACTAAAAAGAGATAATTACACTGGGCAGTCCATGCCCTACTTGTTCACTTCAAAACTCAACTGCCTTCTTTGGTTCTTATTATAAGACTATTTCGTTCTGGTGCTCTTTGCTTTCCATTCTGACTAGTGGCTTTCTAACTCTTCAATTGCTTAGTTGAGTTCTTGCTTTTGAGTTAGTAGAGCCTTCCTTTCCTTAATCTAAATGCGATAATTCCCTAATAAGGACTATACTCCTAGGGCCTAAGGCAGGGTTAGCTTCAATACACCTCTCCTAATTCCTATTCTGAAACTCACTCCCAATCTAACTGATTCTCCCTTCTTCCACTAAGTAGGTATGCCAATCACAATTCGAAGGCTTCAGCTACTATATTGAATTACCACTTTCGCTCTTCCACCCCGAACGCTAAGGCCTAAACTCTCATCTTCCATTATTTATTGACTTTTGGCTATTCCACTCCTCTATCTCATTCTCCATATTGTTACTGCAATTCTTATGTTTTGAGTCTACTACTTGTACTACTTAGCTTCGTCCACCAAGTAAAGTAAGTCAAAGAGAAAAGTACTAATCAGGATATAAACTACCAAGTAGAGGTACCCACATGAAGGAGAGGGAGTATAAGTCGAAGAATGCAAATCTATAGTGTGGGACTGGTAAGATGTATCAGGAGGGTCCAACTCATAAGTCAGAGAATAGCCCCTTCCTTCCTCTAATCGGGCATAATCCAACTAGAAATAAAGAATCGAAAACTACCTAACTAAATGGAAACAACTCACTCGAGAGCCGACACTCGCATATCTTATACTAACTCTAGAGCTGACACTCCCACCTTTCACTCTAGCAATTACTTATCCAAATCTAATTCTTGTAGTTGTCCCTCTAGGCTTAGACTCCTAACTTAATGAATTGAGCCACTGCCAATAAGACTATACTCTCTACTAAAGAAATGAACTCGAAACAAGGTAATTCAACAGCGGGAAAGCGACTACTTCAGCCCCTTAAAATGGGAATGAATACTGATAATACAAATACAGGTCTTCTACCCGACGAGGGCCATTCTACTGCTAGACCTGCCCTGAACCCAAAAGAAAAAGTGCCTACTCTATCCTCTGATCGACCCGAACTCGACTTCTTTCCTTGCTCTCCCATAAGAGGAGTGAAACATAGCTAAAACGCATGATTGATAGTACTTATATGTGTTGGCTTGAAGACCTGATTGAGAGTTATAGGCTTTAACACCAAATAGAGAGTTACTTGGCCCCTAGTTTAGTCTTCTAGTCTTGTTTCGGGTGTTGGTGCTGCCCCAGTTCCAATTCTCAAGTAGGGTTAAGGCATGGGAAGGAATGTGGAGTATTGAGTTGTAATACCTATCTATCTTCTTCTCTATTCTAGTTGCTTATGCTTCTATATCGCTATCTCGAGGACCTAGCTCCTCTCTGGCTATTGAAACAAAGTCTGATCTTGAAACAGCTTCTTTTCAATTCCCTTCTTCAGTAGTAGCTTGTCTCTTTGTACTTCTTGTTTCATCCTGAGTGAAATCAGTTATTGAATCCTATCTCCTATATAAGATAGAAATTAGATCTATTGAGAAGGTGCCCTACTCTTTCTTAGTTGTGCAGGTGGCTACTCTCTCTTTCTTACCTTAACCCAACAAGCAACAGAACAGGAACAGGTGATTCTCTTTCTGATGTTTCTTACCCAAGTCCTGTGTTTTAGGTCAAGTCGACTCCTGTGTTCACCTAATTTGGTTCCTACTTTGTTCGGGCGTCAGAAGGTGGGGCCACAAATGCATAACAAGTAATAAACACACTATAACTCGTTATGAGCAAGTCTGTACTAAACTAGTAACATCTTTTAGTCTATCAACTTGCCCGACCTATTCTTCTGGCTTCCCTTCTCTTTGTCTGCCCCGACCTCGACTCTGGGTCTCCCATTCTTAGTAGTAATGCGCTAGATCTATCCTACTGGGGACTTGTCTAATTCTTATAGCTCATTCCTTCTCCTGCTCCTCTTGCTAATGCAGATCTTTTTGTTGAGACTTGCGTTAACTGGATTTGTTGACGATTCAACTGTTTGAGCCCTGTATTCGTGAGAGTGGAGTGCAGAAACCAGATCCCCAACTCCCTTACGATAACTACTACTGATATATCTATATTTGCTGAGCTATGTAGAGGGCGGGCAAGAACGGGTGGAGATAGGTTTCAAGTTGGCTTACGTAAAGAATATCTATGATAGAAAGAAGTGCACTACATGATTAAGTGGAAAGTAAGGAGAGATAGACTTCAATCTAAGAGGCCAGGATACGAGCAAGCGGTGTCAGTTTCAAAGCTTGTAAAGCAAGGTTTTCTACCGGTAGGACAGCCCGGTTTCTGTGTTTGTTCTATCGGAAGATGCTAAAGGATCCGTGAATCCATAGTTAAAGTAGTAAAGCAAGCCCAATAGGTTAAATACCGCTTTAAATAAAACGTAAGATCGATTAAACCTTTCCTACCCGAGAGAACTTGTTTGCGAGTGAAGAGAGGCAGGCCAATAAGTTCACATATGATTTAGATGTCAGGGCGATAGACCTCACCTAGGACAAGTAAGGCAGATTTAGTTATACACCGAGTAAGGCCTATTCGCAGTAGTGAAAGAATGGTAGCCAGGAAAGCAATGCTGATATGTAGTAAAGTCAAACCTATATACGGTCAAGTAATATTGATAGGTACAAGTAATAATTCTAATATAATAAGTATAAGCTCTAAAGGAGAGAGTCAGATTTGGTTTCCATAGTTCAGAAAGAAAGTAAGGGTAGTTAACCTGGCTATCAGTAGCTCAATTCTATAGTTCAGTGTTTTCTTCTGACATTAGTATATTAGTATATAGTAACATAGTTCTGTATCCTAACTTTGGAGACAAGGTAGGGCCCATATCGAATTAGATTATTTAGTAACATAGTTCACCTCAAGCATATGCATTGCAAGGCATAGTCCCAGTAATCGAGAGCGTATTCAAGGAATGAGAGGGCTTAGTTACAGTTTGAAGCTAAGAAGCACGGATACAAGTAAGCAGTTTTTTCATTAAAACGAAAAAAGGGGTAAAGCCTGAGTTCCCAGTGCAAGTTGTTAGTTTAGTGTTCGATCTGCTAGTTAGTAGTTAAAAGGTCCTTTAGTAGTTACAATCTATATGTAGTTAGCTGAGTTCTTTGGCAAGTAAGTCAGGATCTAAATCAGTAGTCAAAGAGTGGAACCACTACCTATAATAATCGATCTGGGAATAAATAAATGCACTAGGGAAAGTAAGACAACAACCATCAAACCATAATAGACTGTCTGTCATTGAAGAATAGGAATATGGGTATGGTCTAGCGCATGTAGAATATCAGTAGAATAACAATAAGAGAGCAACTCGACAAGCAACGGATACTATTAGATAACAACTACAACTATTAGAATAGAACTCAGCTGTCCAAGCCCTATTGTATGCCCTAGAAGACCAAGCCCCTTACTAAGATGTCCAAGCCCTATTGTATGCCCTAGAAGACCAAGCCCCTTATATCTATTATCATATTTCTCTTATCACCTCGATCCTTAGCTTCATCCCTATTGCCCCTTGTCCCGCTCTTACGCTCTTTGCTTTTAAACCTAGAACCGCTGCTGATCATACTTTCACTATTCAGTGGAGTTATGTATTATCATATGGAACCACACATCTAAATATAAGTTAGGCATCTGCCGTGACCAATATAGAATTCAAGCCAGGGTTTTAAGGATTGGATAAAGGGTAGTAGACCTGAGATACAGGAAAGATGTACTTTTATGGAGGGTTCTAGGGCATATTAGTTAAAAGATCCGTATCAGTAACTATAGAATGAGAAAAAGCAGTATAAGTTTAGGAGAAAGCAAGGATATCAAGTAGATAAGTCAAAAGTCAAGCCAGTAATGTAAGTTTTATGCAAAAGAATAGGGATGCCAGGGACAACTAAAAGAATAGAAGCAACCAAAGACTGGAACTAGAGAATAAAGGTGGGGAGAGATAGCCTTGGGAGCATCAGCTATAGGATGAAAGCAAGGTAATGTGAAATCAAAGAAGGGAAAGTTGGACTTAAGGACACCCCAGATGAAGTTGAGTAAGCATGAGAGTTGAGCTAGAGAATTCCAGTAGGGTAGGACAGGCTAGCAACAGACCCTAGTAGTTATTATCTAGGTATCAAGCTCAAGTCCTATTTATAAGGTTCAAGTCTTGCCCGTAAGTAGTTTAGCTCTGTTAGCAGTAATTACATTGAAATAAGCAAGTAAAAGGCTAGATTGTTTCCTTAAGAATAAGAATAGTTGTTAGGTGCCTATACAAATATAAAGTTCGGATCTCGAACTAAGGAGAATTCCAATCAGTGGTAAATAGAAGTAAGCAAAGATCATCATAATGGTAGTGTGAGGTCGGCAGGCCCAAACCCTAATAGGTATTTAAAGAATAAGTAATGAAATTGGCAGACTAACAATCGAACATGGAGTTTGTTGAATCTCGGATTTTGATGATGAAACTAATTGATTGTGTTTAGATGTTTAACTGCATTTTGAGTGATGCAGGTCTACTCGATCAGGATTAGATAGTTGACGCAGGAGGAATTGACGTTGTACCGGAGGAGATCACGTCAGGATATTGGACGGCAGAAGGCTTCGGACGTAGGGCATCGGGCCAAGGAGAGCGGAATTGCACCAAGTATATCGGGGTTGCGGAGGTAAACCACCGATTGGGCAACAAGCCGCAAGAGAGGACGATGCGCTGAAGAATCGGACGAAGCGCCAACCAATGACGTGCCGGGCAACAAAATGTCAATTCGCGTTGTAATAATTGTCTAGATCGGAGGAGAGTTTTGTCTTGTGTGTGCAGGATTAACTACGATAACGATGAAGACATAAAGCGAAACAAAGTGCCGGAGTCAAGCACGAAGGATTCGTTGGGAGTTCGAGAGTTCGACGGAAGTCCGAAGGTTCGTCGAGAATGCTGCCGGAACTAGCCGAGAATAAGTAGGGAGCTTGCCGAAGGGTTTTTCGGAAGCTCGCCAAAAGGTTCGTCGGAAGTTCACGGAGCTCACCGAGAAAGATCGGAGCTTGCCGAAGAAGCTCATCGGAACTCGCCAAGATCAAATCGTGAAGTCTACAAGCTTGCCGGGAGTCCGCAGAATGGTTTCCGAGAGTTTATCGGAAGACCGACGGAAGTTCGCCGAAAGCTCGCCGGAAGAAGTCTTGACTTATGGACTTTGTAATAGCTTAGAAAATATCTTTAAAATTGTAGTTAGCACGTTAAATAGGGCTAGGATTAGGTGTTAATCCTATGACCCAAGTAGGGGCCAACTGGGCCCAAACTTGGACTTGGTTTGGGCTAAGTTTGAAGCCCAACCAAGAAACCAAGTGTCGGGCGGTGGAACCTCCAGACTGGGCGGTTGCACCGCCTAGCACCCGAGAGCCAGGCGGTGGCACCGCCTGGGCTGGGAGGTTACACCGCCCACCACCCGAGAGCTGGGCGGTAGCACCGCCTGGCTGGGCGGTGGCACCGCCTGGCTGGGCGGTGGCACCGCCTGGCTGGGCGGTGGCACCGCCTGGCTGGGCGGTGGCACCGCCTGGCTGGGCGGTGGCACCGCCTGGCTGGGCGGTGGCACCTCCAACATCGGGAACCTAAGAGAATTCAAATTTTTGGAGCCCAAATTTGAATCCTCTTGAGGCCTATAAAGACCCCTCAAATCTCAGCTGAGACAACAACCTTTTGAGAAGCTAGAAGTTGAGAAAAGCTTTAGGAAAAGTCTTGTTTTCAATAGCTTGAGTGTTCACTCCTTTCTTTTCATTGAAATCTTTGTAAAAGGGTGAACCACTTGTAAGAGGTTGTAAGAGGGGTGTAAGAAGGAGGTTGATCTTCGCCTAGTAAAGGAAGATCATTAGTGGATGCCGGTGGCCTCGACGGAAGAGGAATCGGAGGAGTGGATGTAGGTCACGATTGACCGAACCACTATAAACTACCGTCTTCTCTAGTTTGCATCTATTTGTTGCTGCTTATCTTACTGCAAACCTTCTTATGTGCTTTACTTCCTCATTATTTTTGTTGCACACCTTTACAAACAAGCTTTCAAGTTAAGTACTTCCGAGTTCAGTTTTTATCGTGAGAAAGATTTTCCAAAACTGACGTTTTAATCCGCTGCACTAATTCACCCCCCCCTCTTAGTGCCGCTCCGGTCCTAACAATAAAGTGAAATAAAGTGCCAGAGTCAAGTGCGAAGGATTCATTGGGAGTTCGAGAGTTCGACGGAAGTCCGAAGGTTCGTCGGGAATGCTGCCGGAACTAGCCGAGAATGAGTAGGGAGCTTGGATGATTTTGTTGAATCTCGGATTTTGATGATGAAACTAATTGATTGTGTTTAGATGTTTAACTGCATTTTGAGTGATGCAGGTCTACTCGATCAGGATTAGATAGTTGACGCAGGAGGAATTGACATTGTCGCCGGAGATCACGTTAGGATATTGGATGGCAGAAGGCTTCGGTCGTCGGGCATCGGGCCAAGGAGAGCGGAATTGCGCCAAGGATATCGGGGTTGTGGAGGTCAACCGCCGATTGGGCAACAAGCCGCAAGAGAGGACGATGCGCTGAAGAATCGGACGAAGCGCCAACCAATGACGTGCCGGGCAACAGAATGTCAATTCGCGTTGTAATAATTGTTTAGATCGGAGTAGAGTTTTGTCTTGTGTGTGCAGGATTAACTACGATAATGATGAAGACATAAAGCGAAACAAAGTGCCGGAGTCAAGCACGAAGGATTCGTTGGGAGTTCGAGAGTTCGACGGAAGTCCGAAGGTTCGTCGGGAATGCTGCCGGAACTAGCCGAGAATGAGTAGGGAGCTTGCCGAAGGGTTTTTCGGAAGCTTGCCAAAAGGTTCGTCGGAAGTTCACGGAGCTCACCGAGAAAGATCGGAGCTTGCCGAAGAAGCTCGTTGGAACTCGCCAAGATCAAATCGTGAAGTCTACGAGCTTGCCGGGAGTCCGCAGAATGGTTTCCGAGAGTTTATCGGAAGACCGCCGGAAGTTCGCCGAAAGCTCGCCGGAACAAGATTCGACGTTCGCGGTTGAAGACATGCTTATAATGTTTTCAAGTTATGTAGTTCACTTGAAATTAGGATTAGGATTAAGAGTTAATCCTAAATCTGGGTTAGGGGCCAACTGGGCCCAAACTTGGACTTGGTTTGGGCTAAGTTTGAAGCCCAACCAAGAAACCAAGTGTCGGGCGGTGGAACCTCCAGACTGGGCGGTTGCACCGCCTAGCACCCGAGAGCCAGGCGGTGGCACCGCTTGGGCTGGGAGGTTACACCGCCCACCACCCGAGAGTTGGGCGGTGGCACCTCCTGGCTGGGCGGTGGCACCTCCAGCATCGGGAACCTAAGAGAATTCAAATTTTTGGAGCCTAAATTTGAATCCTCTTGAGGCCTATAAAGACCCCTCAAATCTCAGCTGAGAGAGTAACCTTTTGAGAAGTTAGAAGTTGAGAGAAGCTTTAGGAAAAGTCTTGTTTTCAATAGCTTTAGTGTTCACCTCCTTTCTTTTCATTGAAATCTTTGTAAAAGGGTGAACCACTTGTAAGAGGTTGTAAGAGGGGTGTAAGAAGGAGGTTGATCTTCGCCTAGTAAAGGAAGATCATTAGTGGATGCCGGTGGCCTCGACGGAAGAGGAATCGGAGGAGTGGATGTAGGTCACGATTGACCGAACCACTATAAACTACCGTCTTCTCTGGTTTGCATCTATTTGTTGCTGCTTATCTTACTGCAAACTTTCATACTTACTTTATTACCTTTGCTGCACATCTTCATGAATACGCATTCAAGTTAAGCTTTCCGAGTTCGGTTTTTTATCGTGAGAAAGATTGTCAAAACCGACGTTTTAATCCGTTGCACTAATTCACCCCCCCCTCTTAGTGCCGCTCCGGTCCTAACAGAGTTTTTAGAGTGGAAGCGAGGGTAGGTAGATTCCAACTAGAACATAGGCATTGGGATCAGTAGATAAAGAATTGTAGTTAGTTATTTAGGCTAAGAGGCTGGGGGGATCGCAACAGACTTAACTTAACCCCAAGGAATAGGGCATTGAAGCCAGTAAGCGTTGGAGCGGGAACTAGGATTTGATGTCCGGGAAGTCAGACCCTTGCTTGCACATAAGAATGAAAGTCAGAAGTATAAGAATTAGATAAAGCATTATCTGTTTAGGAGAGAGTAAGGACATGCTTATAAGTGCTAGTACAAGTCCGAGAAGCACCGGTTTATTTCTATATTCTAATAGAAAGTATGGAAGTCGGTAGTAACAAGCCAAAAGATAGGGTATTGAGAACGAAAGCTAGAGTTCGGTGCTATAGCAGCAAGTCTTGGTTTTTATGCTAAGAATGAAGAGTAGGGTCAATCATATTAGGGTTTTCATGGTTAAGTAGTTAAGTTGCTTGGTTAATTATAGACAGGAAATCAAGCTTTTAGCAGTAGGGGTCTTTTGAGTATTGATCTAAGTCAATAGTGCGGTAATCCAGAATGAAAGGAACGATACAGAGTTTGGAGGCAAGGCAGAGTAGGCTCATAGGCAACAAAGCCACTCTTATTGGTAAGTAGTCGCTTTCTTGTTAACATCCAAGTATCCATTTAAGAGATAGGCACGACAGCTTAAGTGCCAGCAGAGCAAGGATCTGGTTCTATTAGTTAAAGAAGAAAAGTAATTAATTATAGGATTGTAGTTAGTAGTACCGGATTAAGATGCTGGATAAAAAGAATCAATGCATTATATATAAGTAGTCAGAGTTAAGGAAGGGGATGTAAGGCCTAGTTTCAGAGTGAAAGTAACGAGTTAGGTGTACTTCCCGATAAGCAAGATTGACAACCTACTCAGTTATTCTGAAATTACTATCTACTCAGTTATTCTTATTAGTAATGGTATAAGAGTAAACCTTAGTTATTCTTATTAGTAATGGTATAAGAGTAAACCTCAATTATTCTTATTAGTAATAGTATAAGAGTAAACCAAACAAGTAAGCATCCGAACCCCAGATCAGCAAGTAACTAAAGAATGAAAAGCGGGCAACACAGACTGAAAATCAGTAGTTAGGGGACATATTTGAGTATCCGGATGCCTAGTTATGAGCTATAGCCTCGTTGATACTAGTTAAAAGTATTAGAGGCGCTAGTCCAACCCTTTTATTAGTAGTAGAGGTCCGATAGTAGTGGTGCAATTCCGAGTTATGAGTATAAGCCTTGTTAGTATTGGCAACACAGCCGCTCTGAAGTAGTGTCTTGTCTGTCTGTTGGCCAGTGGTGTAATTCCCAGCTCCCAGTTCCATTATTCTAGTTAAGGTTAGTATCTTATAGCTAGCAGTGGAAGAGTGAAAGCAGAGATCCAATTTGATAGCCCGGAAGGGAAGAGTCAAAACAAACAAGCAAGCCTGAGTTCTTAGTAAAAGGCATAGAAGCACTTGTTTAAGGTTGAAAGCAAGCTAGAATATAATAAAGAATTCAATCCACAAAGTAAATAGACTGAGAGTTGGATGGGTGCTGTAAGAGTTGAACTCAGTAGCATAAGAAGGAGACTTGGATACACATAAGTCAGAATGAAACTAAATAGTCGAGGTAGAGGTGGAGGTAGAGGGGCGAAGCTAAACAAAGGACATTACATGCATAAGTCACAGAGTAACACCCGATATAAGTAATTGAATAGCAAGGTAAGAGTCATCGGACAAGGAATCACAATTGAGCTACTGAAACCAAGTCCTACTTGGTTGGGGAAAACTGAAACCCATACTGATAAGAATGAGACTGGTGCTTCTCAGACCGAAACAAGAGAAGGGAACTTGATATAATAAGAATTTGCTGCCTTATACTGGAGCAAAGAATGAGTTGGTGTACTACTATACAGCCTTAAAGTATGAAGTTAGGATTTGAAGCTTCCTTTCCTGTCTATTGCTCTTCCACAACTAATTAGAAGTAATAATACAAGAATAAAGACTTACCTCAGCTACCGGGAATCCAACAGTACAACACCTCTCTAGCAGATCGAACTGCTGTTGTAAGGGCATCAGAATCATAACCTATACTAGCTGGGTACTCTCCTTGCCTAGATCCTAATTCCTCCCTATTTATTCGAATTCAATTACTCACCTCTTTCCTCTTAGTATGATTCTAAGTCAGAGCACTACATCAAACTACCTTCTAGTCTTAGAGCTCGTATCGACTGACAGGGAAGCAAGAATGAAAAGTCTCTCAAGGGCCCAGGAATCGACCTGGAATAAAAGAATCGAGTAAGTATAAGAATGGAACCGCCCAAGCCTTCCCTATTTGTTTGACCCACCAAGCAGAAAAGTCACTACTAATGTTATGATCTACTAACTATAAGAATGGAATTAGTATACCGAAACTATAAAGTAGGAAACTCAAAAGTTAACTTATTGGTAACATAACTATATCTTATAGTAAAAAAGCCTTATTGTTGCACATCGACCCAAGCCTTATTATTTCATCACATAGATCCGAGCCTTTCCTTACCCGGAACAACACTGCTGCGTAACCAAGTACTCTGCCGTGACACTAGTGTACAACTGCTATTTCCATTCAGAATGTGGCATCTGAGCTTACTTGTCCAGTTACTTGGCGAGTTCTTGCTTTGAAGCTTGATAACCCACCTCTCCCATTTTTAAAGTAAGAAATCCACCTATATGACTCTGTCTTTTAAGTAGTAAATAAAAGAATGGAACTAAGCTCTAGAACAATGAAAACACGCATAAGGAATAAGCCATGCCATAAAGCTGGAATCCAACCACTGATAAAAGGAATCCAACTTATAAGCAATAATGAAACACACAGCTAGGAGCAACTAGGGTACAGGAATGAGAATTGCACTGAGTAGTATGAGAGAATCAAACACAATCCCTAGATGGTGAAACTATAAACTAGGAACCACTACCTGCTCCAACGCAATGAACACTACCTATACTCATAATAATCTCTATATTGGAGAACACACATTGTAGTTGCTGCTTCTCGGAATGTCACTAGAGCCAGTTAGTCTGCTCCTCTTTATTCTTATTATGTAACTACCGAATAGGACACCCTTGCTTGCCATTCTTATGCTCTAGTTTTAGTCTTATCATATTGTTGTTCGCTTTGCGAAGCTTATAGCTTAGCTTCACTCTTATACTCCCGCCTTGAAGTATTGCTTGTTTGTTTGATCGTTCGGAGTAGTAGTTTTGCTTTTTGACTTGTTAGTTACATTCCACTAAGTTGTAGAAGAACGCCCGACCAAAGGCATGGAGAATTCAACTTATATTTGTATGTTAATTGATATAAGAATAAAGAAATTGACTCAGAAGTCGTCAAGTAAGAGCACTTGGCTAGTGACTAACCAAAGTCATAATGAAAGAAAGGAGTGAAAGTTTGACCCAGGTCTAAGAACTTAACTAAGAAGTATGAGAATCAACAGGGAGGCGAAGGAGAAAGGTACATGTCCTGTAGTGCTAGACTCAAGGTAGCTATATTACTGTAGTTCATAGTTAAATCCCTGTCCCCAACCCAAGTTTGATTTTTGAGTGTTTCGGCCTTGTATGCCCTAATTCGATTCTTGATAAAAAATGATTTTGTGTTGCTGCAAATTTTTGTCGTAAACCGCTAAAATTTTTCGACGAGAATTCTGCTATCGCAACTTGCACCAATTTTCTTACTGTTACTGCCAAAATTTTCTTGATTAAATTGGACATCCTTACTATCATATAAACTGAGATTTTG
>LVTN01000857.1:41909-56012 GCA_001649415.1 Musa itinerans | reverse complement strand
TGTTGAGATTTGATTTTGAGATTTGATTCATAGTTATCTATCTAAATAGTTATCATGATTTAGTGGTTACATGATGATATCAATAACCACCTCAATCATGATCTAGTAGTTATAGGATGATCATCTCATCATGATCTAGTAGTTATGAGATAGTTACCTCTAGGCCCTATAAATAGGACCAAGGTATGTAGAGAGGAAAATACACTTGGGAAAATATCTTGTAAGTATTCTTGTCAATCCTTCGGTTTTTTAATACTACAATAGTATTCTGTTTTCTCCTTGCTCCTCCATCCCCAACACAGGCTACTTGCTTCACTGCATACCTTCTGGAAAACTCTGGTAGTGCTACAAAAAACATAATTTATTAAAACCACTTCTGTTAGTTTGGGAACTATACTCAAGTATGACTCGGGAGGCTGTAAACTCTGATTTTTTGTTTAAGGCTTGAGCACCTAATGGACCTGATTAAGCTTCTTTTCTAGAAGACTTAGAGCTAGAGTACCGAACCTATCCCCTACGACAAGGAGCAACAGCCTACTTATACTTAAGCTTTGGAACAAGCACCGCTACATAACTTAGTCTTTTGCCTGCATCCATATACTAACTTTCACTTTAATGCTTTTGGGGACTGAGAGTAAGGGATGTGTTTTGACCTCTTTCTATACGATATCGGTGTAGCTCTGTTAGCTTTAATTCAAACTGACTTGATCTTGATACAGCAACTGATCTAGCTCCTTTATCCTTATGTGCCTTTCCGGGGCCTGCTGACTTCCCTGATACAGCTCTTCAAACTGTTGATTCTACTGGTCTTAGAACTATCACTGGCAATTCTCTTAGTTATTAGTGACCAACCAGAGCGGAGGTAGACATGAATTGAACCTCAGTAGTATAAAAAGAAACAAGTAAGACTTAAAGCAAGGGAAGTCGGAAGTCACCAAAACACGGTAAAAAAGGCAGTAAGGGAGTTTTCCCTCCTGGAGCACCTATTTGGAATGACGAACACAGGACTTCCTCATAACAGGAGCAGCCCTGCCGCGACACATTAGCAGTGTCTTGGCCGTTCGTTATTCGACTGCCGCATAATATTAGTAGTTACTTGGCTGGATGAAACACGGGTTTTTTTTGTTGTACCCCAGTTTTCCCTACTGGTGGACCCGAAATGACTTCATTTTTTCATCAACCCCAGGAAAAAACAAAGGGTCAATTCCCTCCTGGACCGATCCAATTGACTTCCTTTTTTGACGAAACCCAGGTTTTTTTGTTGCAAAGGAATTTTAGCTACTGAAAGGCCCGAAATGACTTCATTTTTTCATGAACCCCGGGAAAAAACAATGCAAATGGATAAAGTGGTTGACTCGACCTCTGCTCTGGGCCAAGCAGCGACTAGCTGAATCCCTTGCCAACCTATATTTGAATGAAAACTGATAGGATGATGGATTCCACAGCTTATTTGTAATAACAAAGAGCATTCCCTTCCCCTACTAAATGAATTATACTAAATGATATATTATCTTATTATAGGATGGCATTTCGGATGAAACTCGAAAAGAAGGATACCTCTCGCCAACACCCTACTTATGAACTGAAACTGGCAATTCGAAACTGTAAACTGGAACTGGCACCACGTAAAGGGAAAGCCGATAACCTCCCTCTCTGGCTTGGCTTCTCACTCCTCTCTCATCGTCAACAACAAGAACTTGAAATAAATCTACTTAAGGGGCATCAGACAAGTAGACAAGCCGGGCAAGTAACTTATAAAAAAACATAGCAATCAATAGATACATTATAACTCTATATTCCGGAGTCCTAATTAATAGCGTCAGTCTTAAGATTTGATTCAATTCATTCCAGGCAGAGGGGCGGGGTAAATACATATTTCTTTGCTAGGAGAGAGAGGCTCGGCTTCGATCAATCCTCTTCTATAGACAGTTACCGATAGATAGTTACCGATAGATAGTTACCGATTGCATCAAAGACATATGAAACTTGAAACCGGTAATTCCGCTGCTGACTTTATTCTATCGGATGTTGGTCATTCCTCTGTCTCTGTTTCTTACCTTGGATCAATAGTCAAGTGAAAAGTCTAGGAAAAAACATAGCAAATAGTAGCAAGTCCTGTCTTTGAGTAAAGAGTGAACCTGTGTTTACCTATTTTTTCGTCCTGTATTCGTAGAGTCCTTTCATTGTGACTTAACTGAATATTCTATGGTCGACAAAACGATGCAACTAGGGACTAAACTCTAACAGAAACATCATTTACTGATCTTGCCTCTAATCCAGCTTTTTATCTTGAAACAGCATATTTGCTTTCTTCCCGTGCCTACCTGTATTTATAGAGTCCCTTTCCGAACTCGCCCCTGTGTTCGGGCTTCTTACTGTGAAACTGACTCTTGTTTGTTCCCTCGGAGTTCAATTCTGTATCTGTTGGCTTTTCAATTCTTTATCTGTTGGCTTGAAGACCGGCACCCTCGTAGTTGTTGGCTTATTGGCAGCCGAACCCTTTGTTTGCCCGCAGAGACTAGTTTAGGTGCTTGTGTTAAGCAATAAGCAAAAGATAGAATTGTTTGGCATTTGTTTGGCTATGGCCACTACGGAATTAAGTACTAAATGATATATTCTCTTTATATAGGATGACAGATAACGGAAGTGGGAAGGAAAGAAAGGTTGCTGGGCCCTTATTCTTGTTTTTCTAATTTATTTGATTTTATTCCACAATATAAGTAAGGCAACTGGAACTGGCCATTCACTTAGAGCTTCAAAGCATAGAATTGCTGTAGATGGAAGCCAACACCGAGTGAGTTGGGGCAAGAAGATCTTTGCTATCCAAAAACCATGTTTCCAGTCCTTAAGTGAAATTAGTGCGAGCGGAATCCCTTGTTTCATCCGTATTTGTTAACTACCCGGGTATTGCACTAGTATTGAACTATAGTTGTTGACTTTGATATGGGAAATTGGGCATATCCTCAGTTAGAATCATATCCTCACAGTTAGAATAAGAAAGAGAAGGTGCTTGTTGTGTAGCAATGACAGGTATATAGTAGCCAAGGGAGAAGAAGAAAGACGTGTTGCATAGAAGTTAGCAGAGAGGAGTTTCATCCAGGGTTTACATCGCTAAGTAGTAAAGAATCTTGAGCTAGGTATTCTAGATATTGGTCAAAAAGGAGGGGAGATAGGTATACCAGTTCAGCCAAGTATATACAAATGTTACGCGTTAGCACGAGAAGGTCACCAAATCCCTGTAGGACGCCGAAGCTATAGCTGTATCAAGAGCCGACAAGCTACTAAGATAGGCCAATACTCGGAAGGAAACACTTGAGATTCGCCCCTACTTACTAAATGGAAATGAAAGCTCGATACTATAACCCCTGGCTGATGATCCAGCTTTCATAACTGCTAGAGAGTACCCACTTATGTCTATCACCCAAACTCAGTCACTCAACCACTCCTATCAGCCCTTATAATTAATGCCAGCACAGCAAGATTGGGGCTCAAAATGAATTTATTAAACGGAGAAGATAAGTAGATAGGGAATTTCCCATCTAACCACGGAAGTGATGTGATAGTCAATTTTGAGTGTATGAAACGGAGGCTACGTTGCTTGGCTGTTTCCAGTAGAACCCTATTATCTAATGAAATCCTATTCTTCTGTTCGTCCTATTCCAAGGTAAGAAAAAGAAGCCTAAGCCAGGTAAGATAGATAAAGTAGCGAGGGTTGGAGAAGGTCAGGTACGAGTGATAAGGAATGTAGAGGTCGGCAAGGAGATCAGTTAGAGCGGAGCCAGTAGAATGAGTTGGCATGGGATCTGTTGCTGTGTGAGCTCCCGGTAGTACAGCTCCTGTTCTTGTTTCTGTCAACCCTCTGTTCTTGTTCTTGTTGAATCTATAGGATCTGTAGCTGGATCTGAGTCAGTGCCAGTTAAGTCTGGAAAGTCAGCTGATAAAATAAAGGCGTGATCCTTCTTTGCTGGTGAAGAAGTAGTTTCAAGTATAGGTCGAGGCAGAGTAAAGTACAGGCCCAAGGTCAACTCAACTAATGGCAAATACTCTTGGAGAATCAAATGAAAATGGGAATTATAATACAAAGGAGCAATCACCTAATATAGATTTGTTGAAATACACTGCATCCCTTCCGGCAAACTCCTAACTACGAAAGGTCAACTCGATAATCAGCTGTTGTGTATCCTGTGTTGTATCCAATCCGCCTCTACTTTCTTTGGAACTAGCAAGCTGGCACTGACGCGTAACAAGTTATCGGTAGATTCGGTAATAAACATCCTTCTTGAATGAGGCTTATCTAACTCTAGCTCCGATATCTATGTAAACAATTCTGACCTAAAAAGCCCTGTTGTCAACTAATTCCATCAACCACTCCACTATACTAGTTTGGGCAATCCACTATTGAAACTCGGGGCCAAGCAACAGTCAGAATGAAACCAGTAAGTAGAAGGCGTTGACAGAGCCAGAGAGGAGCCTAAGCCTAAAGTAGGAAAGTTCTAATTTCACTAATTCCGAGGAAACATCAAAATGAACTATGTATTAAGGATAGAGTCTTGTTCGGCCTCTACTTAAATATTTGGTAGTTGCGAGTTACTTGGCTCTTCAAACAGAGTGTCTTTGGGTGCTTCTACAACAAGGGAGTGATAAAGTCTTGTGTTGGTTCTGTATCTCCTAGTATACGAGTTGGGGCAATCGGAGAGTCTCATATAATACAATCAGAGAGTCTCCTATAATAGAATATAATATATAATAATTCATTTAGATGGGTTTCTTCTACTATGTAAGTATAGCATCAAGGGCACTAAAATCTCTCTTTTTTATCATTGAGCTATGGTGATTCCGATAGTGTTCAGTCACTCACTACCTGCAAAGTATAGCTGTTGAATCTGATCAAACAATATACTATTAGAGAGGGGCATCTCATTATTTTAGGATTCCACTCGAACAAGAACAGGGCTAGAAACAGGACTTGCTCATGACGAGGAGGGCAAGGAAGACTATAAGGCTTAACCAAACAATTACCATTCTTATCTTATTAAATTAGAGAAGCAAGAGAATAATTTATTTATTAGAGAAATAGTAGGAAAGCCCTTATTGGACATTAGAATAGAATTGAATGATTTGTTTCAAGTAATGCGAGAGAGAGAAATTGCTCTGTCACATTCCTCACCGCACTCGTAGCCCACGAAGACGAGACAGAAGTAGACCTCGCTTCAAATCAAATACTTTACTAGCTGTGGATCCCCCACAGAATTGACCTACCTCTCGTAAACCTATACTCAGGTATCAAAGAAACGGAGTTAGATTAGCCGAATGAAGTTAGCAAAGGGAATAATTCCATGGAATCAATAACTCTCTTTCTCTCCCTATCCTGTCCCTGTGCTCTTAACCTAAAAGAAAGTCAGAGACAAATGGAGCTCCTTTCACTGTAAACTAACCACTCCTGCTCTGTCAACTAAAGAAACAGGACCCTAGATTGATGCTTACTTGAGAACTGGAACTGGGCATTCTCTTTCTTACCTTGCGGACCCGAACTCACTCTATCCTCCCTAGACTACTATACTATAAGTGCTTTTTCTCTTCTTAGGTTAGAATTGGGCAACTGTTTGACTCAGTGCTCGACTAAGTAAATAAGTTTCAGTTTCAGAATGCTGAGAAGGTATGGTTTTACAAAGATCTATCTGTTTGAAGTTGTAGGCTATCCTTTAGTGGTACGTATGCGAATCATAGATATTTCTACTCCTTGTAGACAAACCCTTAAAGGTCATTAGAGTAGGAAACAGAATTGGAAGCAGTGCCAAAGTAAGTAGCAGTGAGAGCTTAGATTGAAAAGAGAGATTATTGTTTTAAATAAATATTCTTGTTTTGAAAGAAAGGAGTAGGCACATACACAAAAGAAAAATTAAGTGACTTTAGAGGAATAGTTCTAGAAGTTCCAGTTGCGCGCGGGAAGTTTAGTTCAATTTAGGAGTTGTCAAAGGTGAGGAAGCCGGGGGTAAAGGTTATTTAGTTGAAAGAGCAATTGAGGAAGCTTTCTCATTGGTGCTAGTGTTGTTTATAGGTTGGTGCTACGGAATAAGATCTGATGTCAGGCCGGGTGTTGAAGAGGAATCTGGTTTTGATGTGAGGTATCTGCTACAGGCAAGCTTCTACTAAACAAGTCCTGTGTTCGGCGGTAGCGAGTTAATACATGGCTAAAGGGCTGCTCCTGTTATGAGGAATATGAGCAATAGTCGGACTAGCAGATATAGTAGATGCCACTGATTTCATTGCCTGGTCACTTTCCTTTCAACCTTACTGACACACTTCGGTTGCTCCGAGTTCGAAAGTTAACTGCTGACTCTCTGTATTAGAAGTAACAACTCTTGAACTCCTCTCTTTACCGCAACTCTACATTGTAGTATAGTTTTGTTTACTTCACACTTGAGAAAACACTATAAGAATTCATAGACTTATAGGACAAGGATTGTTAGGCCGAGCCAAGCCTCATTCTTTTAATAGGAGCCGAGCCTCATTCTTTTAATAGGAGCCATAGGTATAGTAGCCTTGTATACTTGTTTGCTTATTACTCTATAAAACAGCCCAGTTTCCCTAGTAGTCTTGGTCGATAGCCCCAACAAGTAGTATAAATAGGAGTATAATACCAGTCCCTTATTCTTTGTATTAATAGTTACATCGGGCCAAGTCACTACTATATAAGTAAAGGAATAGGAACAGGAGTAGGAACCTAATATCAGTAGCTAAGTAGGAGGTAGCTATGTAGGAGAAAGAAGAGAGAAAGCTAAGTAGGAGGTAGCATAGAAGCTGAAGTCGAATGAATGATTTAAGCGTTCAACCGCGCCCTAAGTTCAGGAAAGGATGAGTCTCAAAGCAGCGGTAACAAAACAAATGACTTAGGGGAGTTATAAAGAAGTATTAGAAGTCAGAGAAGATACTAGTGTGAAGTAACTCCCTATTCTTATACTTATTCATATACTGTGAGTGGAGTTCGTTGCTATAGTTTCATCCCGAGCTGAAGAAGTTGCATCCCTTATTGAGAACTCGACCCTAACTTTCTACTTTACTTTATCAAGAAGCAAGGCATTAATGAATTAGTCTAGGGATAGCAGCCGATATTCATGATGAAAGATCAAAACTCAATACAGCGCAACAAACATTGGGCGCTATAGGTTGTCCTGGAGAGTTTTTTAGATATTATTCTATAGAACAAGCAACAAGGGCTATAATTCCATACTATACTTGAGTCTAGCGTTCTACAGGCAGAATAAAGGAAGCAAGTGATGTGACTTCTTTCTATAATAGGAGAGCACTCTATAATGGGAGAGCACTCCATTCGTTCTTCAGTCATTCGGGTTATTGGGGAGCCTATTCCTTCTTTAAGTAAGGAGTCAGGTGTAAAGGAAGGAGTCAGGTGTCAGGTAAGGAGTCAGGTGTCTTGTTACTCTGCTTCTATATAGATGTGCACCAAATTCTCAATTGAATAAGCAACTCAACATTAACTCGCTAACGTGAGTGGTGCTAACGTGCTATTGGTTTATAGGGCATAAGAATAAAAACCCTAAATTCCTACTTTAAGGAACTGCTTGTTCTCTGCCGATATTTGTTCTTAAAGGCTGGAGTGATAGAGTGAGCTGGTGTAATAGAGTGAACTGGAGGAATAGAGTGAGCTGGAGTGACAAAGTGAGCTGGTGTAACAGAGTTTGTTTCTGTAAGGAGGTGACGATTCAATTCAATAAGTGAGTAACCAGCAAGGTAAGATTACGATATGACATAAGTAGTATACCCATCAGTTGTATACCCAATTCTTTATGCTCGAAGTAAAATACTATTGTATAGGGTAGAAAGTCAAGTATAGAGAACAAGTAATGGAACCAGCAATCCCCGCAAGTTGAGGCGGGGCTCGCGTTAGTCACATAAGGAGTTTGTACTGCCAAGAAGAAAAGCAGACAGAGAATGTGCTAGATGAGGAAAGCAACATAAGTGGGAGTGAATTAACTACCCCGGGTAGGCGAACACCCCCTTATATACAAGTTAACCAAAATGAGGAGGAGTTGCGCGGCAGGGCACTAGAACTGGAGCAGTACTCCCAGGAGCACACATACATAAAGATAAAGCAGTCAAATAGGCTATTCTCTAAGTTTAAGGTAGGGGACACTCCAATTCTAAACTCTCTTCTGGTTCCTTGAGACTTGACAGCTGGCTCTGATCTATCAGCTGACTCCACCAAAACGGTTGGCTCTACCTGTCCAGCTTTCAGGCTCTGGCTCTGCTCCACCTAAAAACAATGCTTCCTCCTTACCGCCTTACCATGTCAATTACCTCTTTCTTCGCCAATAACTGATTTACTTAGGGCGTGAGTACTCTGATCTAATTGCCTTGCCACAACTCTACTATTACTAGCTTGTCTGCGTGTCGGCTTTCCTACCTCTCCTTAAGTCCTTTCTTCGTCGTCAACAAGAACTCTAGATTCTACTTATCTTGCTTACTTAACTGATCTTGTTCTCGCATCTTCTTTATCTCCTACTCCGACTATTACTGTTGCTTGATTGCTTAGGGGTTGGTGGAGTTCCTGTTTTCGTATCTGCTAAGGCGTGAGGAGCAGGAGTCGAATAAAGATCTTAAGCTGGATCTAGATCTACTACCGGGTAAGAGAAAGGTGTTGGCACAAGTGAAAGTCAGGATTGGCTTTCTGTTCGAAAGGGAAGTTAGGGTGTTGAAGTGAAGCTTCCATTTCAGTGTAAGAATGATTTGTTTCAAGTCGAGTTCGAAAGTAAGCAGCATTGCATATGCATAACCAGTTGCAAGATCAGAGGGATATGATTCGCTTGTTTTGTTACCTACAAGCTAGTCAGGGTAAGATTAATAAGAAAGGTAAGCGGTAAGCAGTTCTTACTTCAACTCAAGTTCAATTCAGGCAAGAACAGGTGTAGCAAGTAGTTGTCGTTCATTTCAAACAAGCAAGGGAGTTGAGTCGGCCTATCATTCTCGCTCTAGTTCCAAGTAGTGTAGTTCGGGCAAGACAATCAGTTTCATCCGTTACACTTGTCTATACATTGCTTGGTGGGTTTTCAAAACCTTACTTTCGATGCCACGAGCATAACATAATTTCTAATTTGAGTTTAGGCCAGTGTTCTGTTAACTAATACTTCATGGAATTGAATATCACTTGCATAGCATATAAAAGATGAATGGAACTCTTTAGAGAATTATGCACTGAAGTCTGTTGGGCTGGCCTTACTCATTAGATTGGAATCTGCTTCACTTCAATTGAGCCATAAGGAAGATCTCTCAGATTATGATAGCCTTTGAAACATGCCGGTATCAATCAGAGGTAGGCCTAGAATGGGTTGGGTGTGCTTATTATGGTCGATCAAAAAAAGGAATCCGCGGTCTTCAAACAATGAAACACTTATTTCTCCATGATTCGATCCATGGTTATTTCTCTGGTCTATGAAATGCACACCTGATTGAGCCTCCGCCTTGCCCTATCTATCTTATAAGATTGGATTTTGGACACTTTGACTGCCCCCGAACAACAATAAGCTAAACGCTTTGTATAAGTAAGCTTAAGCACAACGTTGCCTCTCCGTTGCTAAGTAGTGGCTTGACTGGCCCGTTGCTTGTTTCTGGAATTCATGTTAGCGCAAGGGCTTGTTGCTTATTTACTAGTGCTTTTCGCCATTGTAGATTCGGGGCATCGCGGATATCGGATTAGGTCTTTTCATTAGGATTCGAACAACTGCTTCAAATGCTAACCTTTTATTGATGAGGCAGTTTTCATTAAGACAGAGGAAGGGACTAAAGGCAGCCAGCCTCTTTGAGGTGAAGCACGCCCTTATTCTTTATGCCTTACTGGAAGTGCACAGAGGACTCTTATGTCTTCAAGGACTGTGTGCTTCTTTGGCGATCCACAGACGAGAGAATACGGTACAGTCTAAAAATGATCAGCTTTGAATCATCGTCCCAACCTAGTCGAGGTCGAATTGTTACTAAAGGAAAGGAAACAAATGCTCTAGAACACTTATTACTGACGCTATAACAGTGGCTCCCGAAAACTGTTAGTCTGAAGTTGAAAAGTAAAGTAGTAGTCTAGTTGAATCCCAACAAGCAACTACTAGACTTACCGCAACTCTTGTATTATATAAGAATGTGGGCCCAGCAGCTTGTATATAAGGGCATGTATACAAGGATGTGGTAGGCGTGCCGCATAGGGGGTAGTTCGAGGTCAAGTTTCAAGTGCTCCAAGGAGGTTATCAGAAATGCCAAGCAACTAAGTAAGACACACAAGCAACAAACAAGGATTGAACTCGGGGATGAAACTCTGGATTCACTAACACTTTCAAAATAGCTAAACTCAATTCGGCTCCTATTAACTTCACCCTGCTGTCGGCTCCCGAACACATAGCAAGTAGTCAAGCAGACAAGCAACCACAAGTAAAGAAGCTAGTTCAGAAACATAATAATTGGAGTTCCCCTCCCCGCCTGCCTAGGTTTATAATAGATATAGGTAATCCTGAGCCTAGTAGTTCCAAAGACATTCTTTTGTTTTGAATAGTTTCGCTAACAAACCACTCTATCATATCATATAAAATAACATAATACTCAATTTCAGAATCAAAAGCTTTAGTTCGAGCCTTGCTACCGATGATTCAAGGGCTTAGTCACCAATTCAAGTATGAGAAGCTTTAGTACAAGTTTCAAAGCGGAGCAGAGGCAGAGTTCGAGTTGGTAGCTTACTTCTGATTTCAATTCCTTGTTTTTAGCAACAGCCCTAAGCAGTATAAGCATAAAACACAGAAGTCGGATTTGCACGGTGCAACTCTTGTTGGAATTAGTTCAACTCTCATCTTTCTTCTATAAGTTAGTAGGACTGCCTGTTTTGAGTTAAAGTACGGGTAGCACAGGTTTTAGTTTAAAAGCAAGTAAAGCAAGGTTTGATACCAGTGGTTTTAAAGTACTTGTTTTTAGCACGGGTGTTTTTAGTAGTTAAGTTCGATTACCGGTTTTTAGTTAAGGTAGTATAAGCTCTAGTGGATTTATTTATTCTAAGAGAAAGTCTTGTTAGACGCTATTTGAGCTTAGGAGCAAGTAAAGCAAAACAAATAGGCATTAGAGTAAACCTGGGTTCCTAGTAGAAGTCTTAGTTATGCGCTTTAGTAATGAGGTAGTTTTGGATTCTTTATTTATAGTTTCTTTCTTTTTAACACCTTGTTAGGTGCCTCCTATTATAGTAGTTGTATTTTAGTATCCCTGACGTTAATTCTAGACTATAAGATAAAGGATCCGGATGCCTAGTTCCAGTATTAGAAGTCATAGTTTCGGCCTTATTTGTAGTAGTCGATTTCTTGTTAACACCGGTATTAGTTTTCAGATATAGGTGAGGCAGCCTTTTCAAGTGGTAGTCGAAGTTTTATGTAGCGTTTTCACAGTCCTGTTAGCTCGGGTTCTATTCTTGTTCTTGGTAGTCTATTTCTTAATTAAGTTTATTGGTTTGGTATCCTTATTCGTTTTCTTAACTAGGGGGGAAGCAAGTAAGCTTTATAAGTAAGTCAAAGAATTATAGCCCAGAAAGGCATACTTAAGGGAGGTCAAGTAAGAACCCGAATTAGTAGTTAGAGAATGAGAGAAGGGAGTTGAAGAGTGAAAGGGTCGTTATTGAGTATTTATATAAGTCTCTTGCTAGTAGCAGTCGTATTCCTGTTAGTTACAGTTTATGTTTCAAGCAAAGAGTGTAAGAACGATAGTTAAGGGGAGCGGGCTCAAGGGCAAGGCAATAAAGCTTTGGTTGGACATTAATATATACAATAAGGCTTGGAACTATTGGTTTTTCTTCTTATAGTAATCGTGGATCTCTTACTTATTTGTTTTTTTCTTTAGCCCCCCAACTAGCAATACTTAAATATAGTAATATCAGTTTGCAGGACAGTAAAGTCAGATTAAAAGAAAGGAATGTCTGGGACAACTACAAGAGTGGGAAATGGACAAGCAAGGATGTAAGTCAGGTAAGCAAGGCTAGAAGGTAGTTGTTTTTATAATTGGAATTGGTAGTTTAAGAACGAAAGATCGGCCGGGGGGTTTTTGTTTTCAAGCCAGGGCAGTAAGGCTGTTAGGCACCAGTTCGATCCCCCTTTTTTGGTTAGTTCCCTACTAAGTATTTGTTTATTGGTGTAATCAGACTCAATGGAAGGAGAGGTAGGCCCATAGGTAGTGAAGGCAGACTACGGGCAAGGATAGGGATACTAAAACCAGTAAGCAAAGATATAGATCAGTGGTCTTAGAAAGCAAAAAAGGATAGGCAGGCAAATAGGCAGGAGACATAGGCTCATAGGCAGCAAAGTCAGAATCCCGATCAGTAGTTATAGAATGCACAAATCAGTCATTTTGGTTTAAAGCCAGTAAAGTGATACTAACAGGGGGTTAAATAAAGTCTTAAAGCAATGGATGTAAGAGTGAAACACAAGATAGCAAGAATCAGTGTAAGGAAAGGTAGGCTAGCAATCAATCCTAGTAGGTTTTGGGTTTTAAGTGCGAAGGAAGTTAGATTGATAGATAGTGGAGTAAGGCCCTAGCTCAAAGGTCAGATTGAAAGTAAGGGGAGACAGGCTTGGGCTCAGTAGGAGAGCCAGTACTTATAATTCCTAGAGTTTCTAGTGGCAGAAGTGAGATCGGGAGCGAAAGAATCTAGTGTGCAATAAAGAATGAAAGTCGAAAGTCAGAATACAAGGAGCAATTATAAGCCTAAGGTTTCAATCTGGAGTACAATCCTAGAGGTCGGGCTAAAGAATGCAGGTAAGCTGTTTAAGCTGGAAACTCTAAAGCATAATAGAGAATGAAAGTAGGCTTCGGAGTGTCATAGACAAATAAAGATATGAGATCCGTAGCGGGAGAATAAGATAAGTAGCTCTACTGCCTTAGTTCTTAGTTAAAGGAGTGATTTCTGAGTTATAGCTCTTTTAGTCCGCAGCGAAAGAAGAGCTTCATTGGATTCATTCTTTGACTTATGAATTGCATTCTTGCTTTCCAGAACCTAAATCGTAGTTTAGAGTTGGATCCTTACTTTACAGCTTAATTCCTTCTATCGAGTTAGAGACCAGTAATATAAGATGTTAGTCTTGCCCGGTATCAGTTGATTTCTTGCTTTTTAGTTGAGTTATGTCTTTATGAGATAAATTATCCTCTTATCATTCGTATTTCAATTCCTAGTGTTGAGTGCCAATGTTTCAATACAATAGGGGTTTGTTACGCATAGAAGAGATACATTGGGTTTTGATTATAAATAAGAATAAAAGTAAGAGTGTAAGTGCTCTAGCTCTAGTTTAATCTAATGAAAAAGGTATAGAGGAAAGAAAGAGATTTTCAATAGAAATAGGAATTCCAACTAGTAAGGTAAGGGCAGCAGCAATTACGCGTTAGTCAGAGTTAGTAGCGAGTCCACCAAGCAACATAGTTAGTTGCGTTGCACGGTAGCGAGCTAAAAACATACCAGTTCGATCCCTAGTTGTCGAGTTATAGCCTGCTACCCATAAGTGAAATCCCTAGATCTGAGTTTGATTCTGCATTGCCTAGTTGTGAGTTTAAGTCGTGTTAGGCGCTGTGTTAGCCCTTGTTAGTAAGATAAACATCAATTCTTTATTTCATTCTTTCAATAGTTGTCGTCAAATTATAACAAAGAGAGGCAGACTGTTGGGACTCTAGCTAAGAGAGTCCTAATTGAGAAGGACATTCATATAAAACCTACCTAAGCTGACCCCTATTAAAGAGGTGAAGAGGCCGGCTAGGGTTAGGAGGTTGTTTCTTAGAGAAGAAATAGGAGTTGTAAAGGAATAGAAGTCTTGAATAGGAGTCCTATTAGGAGTTGGTTAGAAGTAGGAGTCTTGAGTAGGAGTCCTATTAGGAGTTAGGGTTTACAAGCCCTATAAATAGCTACGTATTCCTCCTCTTTTGATAAGCAATAGATGAATCTTTTCTGTAGCCATTGAGCAGCAACTTGGAGGGAGGAACCCCTATAGAGTTCCAAGGAGGCCGATGCCCTAAAGAGATCAACCCCAAGTTTAGAATCTGCAAGGGTTCTAACACCTGGTATTAGAGCAGCGTTCTTGGCATCTC
>LVTN01000856.1:83331-117130 GCA_001649415.1 Musa itinerans | reverse complement strand
ATATGCTAGAGCCAAGATATATATTCTTGATGTTATTGTGATCCTCTAGTTGTTCTAGAGAAGATTTACTGTAAACCTGTTATCATTATTATTGATAGTGGAAGTTTGAGGTGGACTACGGTCCCGTGGTTTTTCCCACATTGGGTTTTCCAGTTAAAAGATTTGGTCTCATTGTGTGATTGATTATTTGCTCTATTGTTTATGTTGTGCTAGTTGATATCTGCATTTGGATATCTGAGTTGGTATTTTGATGAGAAACTCATTTTGATACACAAAGAGGGAAAGAATTATTCCGCTTTAACGGGTTTTTCCCAACAATCTCCTCAGCAGGATGGTCCGCCCTCGTGGCCGCTGTTCATTGGCCCATTGACCGCAACGGTGGCCGAGCGCCGCGTCTTGGCGCGGAGCGGGCAAGAGGCCGCAATACTCACGTGGACGAACCGCGTGAGTCACGTGAGCGTTGGAAATGCTCTGCCTCCGTTCTGTTTTGTCTGTGGAAAAGTAGCCGTCATTAGAATCATATGGAAGCGAGGAGGTAAAAGATACATAGCACACACAAGGAATCAATACATGATGAAAGGGACGAAGGCAATGCAGAAGATAGCGCGTAAGAGAGAGAGAGAGAGAGAGAGAGAGAGAGAGAGCATTTACGGGTCTTTGTGTCACAGCCGCCTCTTTCTTCTCCGACCATAGCACCATACCGGAGCGGTGAAGGTTTCTGTTCTCTGTCATTAGTCTTCTGCCTTTTCCCAACGTTCCTCTGCAGCTCCAATGGCTTCCTCGAACCCTGCAGCTCTCTGTCCTCTTTCGAGAGTTCTCTATGATGATATGGTCCTGATAAAGTTTGTTATCTATGTCAAACCATCATACATCGTCGTCTTCTTCTCCTCCTCTGGTTGATGTGTTTTTGTTGTTATAATTAATCAAAAACTGTCAAATAGTGGTCATGTTAAAGTAATTAAAGATTAATTACCAACAGGAGTCTGCTTCTTAATGGTTTCTCCATTGAGATAAGTGAACTAAGAGATCTGAAGAAACCATGAAGGACTCCAGGTGAAATGTAGAAACTAAGTGAAACCGAGCACCTAAGAGAATCACAAGAAAGAAAATGAGGAGGATGGTAGAAGAATTTCTACATGCACTTCTGTTTCATTAGTGGAAGAGAAGCTGTTCCATGATGCTGACTATCAATAGCCAGCCAAGAACTTGACAATGTATATTCCACATCAATTTGTATTGAAATTCAAGTTAAGACATCTAATGTTGAGTAAAATATGATTAATGATGCAAGTGCATGTGAAAGTCAGCACTTGAATGTATAACATTACTTTGCAGTCATCATTGTAAGTAAAATGAGATTAAATAGATTCTGGTATATGGATAATATCTTGGTCTGCACTTGTGTTGATAGAACAGATACTGTAATGGTTGCATGTTCGAGTTATCAATGAACTCAAATCAAGTTGGTGAACAAAATTCCTTCAAACAAGATCGTACCATGTCCTGATGGACCCTGTCATTATTTTTCTTACAGTTCTAACTATTTTATCTGTTGAATTCTTCCTTACAATGTTCGATTGTCTTCTGTATGTGTTTGGTATGATCATCATCAAATAATTAGTCTTCAAGAAACACAATATCTCTGTTTCTAATAATCTTCTTGTTCATTGGATCCCATATCTATACCCAAACTCTTCATGATCATACCCCAAGAAGATACATGCTTTTGCCTTATTATCAATCTTGGACCTTTCATCTTTAGAAATATGAACAAATACTTTATACTTAAAGACTCTCAAGTGATTATAAGATATATATTTTTCTTTCCATACTTTCTCTGGAACATCACATTTCAGAGGAACTGATGGAGAAAGATTTATCAGATCAATTATAGTTCTCATAGCCTCCCCCCAAAATGACTTCTGTAATTTGGCGTGGAAAAGCATACACCTAATCCTTTCTTCAATGGTTCTGTTCATCCTTTTTACCACACCGTCCCATTATATGCTTGAACATACTTTAGCTTTCTGTCAGCTTCTCTTTCAACACTGACATGAAACTCTTTGAAAACATCGAATACCTGGTCTTTAGATTTTAAAGCAAAAACCCACACTTTTCTAGAATGGTCATCAATGAAAGTAACAAAATAAAGAGCACATCTAAGAGTTCTAGTTTGCATAGTACAGACATTAGTATTACCTAAATCAATAACATCTAATCTTCCAGATGATGAATATGTATGAAGTGCAACTCTATGTGTTTTTCCAACTAAGCGATGATCACAAGATTTAAGAGATGTACCTTGCAAATCTGATAAGAACTACTTTCTAACAAGAGTTTGAAGTCCCTTCTCACTAATATGACCAAGCCTCTTGTGGCAAAGATCTATACTTTCACCCTTCTGAATTGCATTAATCTCTCCTTTGTGTAGCTTAGCTTCTATGATATAAAAAGAGTTAGGCTTCTTTCCTCTTGCCACAATTAGAAAACCTTTAGTAAGCTTCCATTTGCTTTCACCAAAATAGTGTGTAAATCCCTCATCATCAAGTCTGCTTGTAGATATCAAGTTAAGACAAATATTTGAAACATGCTTGACATCTTTGAGTATCAATTTGCTCCTAATACTGGTCTTCAAACAAATATCTCCAATATCCACAATCTTAGATGTATCACTGTTTCCCATTCTAACATAAGATATGAAGAAATCACCATGAGAAATAACATGAAATGAAGCACTAGAGTCAATTACCTAGTTACTGTCTTGAGCTGCAAGACTAACACAATCGTTATCAGAAACAATAATGATATCACCTTCAGCAACAACTGTATTGGTCTCTTTCTCATTTTTCTTCATTTCATTCTGTTCTCGCTTCCAAAACCTACACTCTTTCTTCATGTGACCTAGTCTGTTATAGTGGAAATATTTGATATCTCTTTTAGACTTAGATCTTCCTCTATAACCATGTGGATTTCTACTATGTCTTCTTCCACGTCTTTCTTGTTTTTCTATAACAAATACCCCAGAAGAAGATTCACATTGTTCTTTCCTTCTGGTATTTTCATTTAGCAAACTGTCTTTAACCATATCTATAGTTAGAGTCCCCTTTGGCACGGAGTTACAAATTGTCACACATATGTTTCCCAACTTTCTAGTAAAGAACTGAGAAGTAATAATCCTTGTATCTCATCATCTATATTCATTTTCATAGCAACCAGCTTGTTTGCAAGACTTTGAAATAGGCTTATGTCCATAGTAGAAGGTTTATCTTTAACCTTGATAGGCTTATACAAATATTTGCAATAAAGCAAATCTTCCATCATACGTCTCCAAGTGGAATAATTTGATGAGTTCAATTTAATCATACCATTTGACTGCTCTATTTCAATCACACAAGAAAAACTAGCACCAAATAACCTGTTGCTCTGATACCACTTGTTGGGTAAAATCTATTAAAGCGAAATAATTCTTTTCCCTATTTATGTATCAAAATGAGTTCCTCATCAAAATACCAACTTGATATCAAAATGAAAATATCAACAAGAATAGCATAAACAATAGAGCAATAAATCAATCACACAGTGAAACCAAATTTTTAACATGAAAAATCCAATGCGAGAAAAACCACGGGACCGTGATCCACCTCAAACTTCCACTATCAATAGTAATGATAACAGGTTTATAGTAAATCTTCTCTAGAATAACCAGAGGATCACAATAACATCAAGAACATAGACCGCTCAAGAATAGCAAATCATCATCTCATATGATGGATCTCATCAACGGAGAATTCTAGGTCTCACAAAGTGGATATAGTAGGAAAGTACCTCAGAGATGGTAAATTGTAGATCAATACCGTTAGGATTGTAGAGCTTGCTGTAGGATTTTTTGCATAAAATTTGGGTCAAAACTGATAACGTTTCGCCACTTATCGTCAAGTAGAAAACTCAAGATCCTAGTCTTTCTCTCTCTCCTGCAAGGATTCACTGCCCTGTGCCTGTGCACGCTAGCTGATCTCTACTCTCTCTCTCTCTCTTGCTGCCCTATATCTCTTTTATCTTTTAATTAATGATTTGAACTCAATAGACCCAATTGTCCAAGCCCATATATGGGTTAGACTCAACAAGAAAGTGATGCAAAACCAATGAAATTACATTCATTTGATAACAAGGTAGGATGAGATCAATCAGCGTAGCTAAATGATTTAGTCATGGCACTACTTATTTTTCTTCGATATGTCCAACATTTAACGTGGAACAAACGGAAGAAGATTTTTATAAAATAATTGATTAAGTCAATTCTAAAAAATGAACCTAATTAAACTTGATCAAGGATTCTACTTTGAAGTTTTAAATCTTTCAAAATATATTAGTACTTGAGGAGTATAATATATGCTTGCACATATCACATGGGTACCAAGATCTGGTCAAAGACATCATGAGAAGACTATTTTCAAATAGCCTAAAATTTTCTATTTATCACTTTTATTTTTTTATAATTATTTCACATTACTAAGTAACTAGTTTTTAAGGTCTAAAACTAGTATAAATAAAGATCCTCTCTAAATCTATGGAATTATAAGTACAATAATATATTTTAAGTATTGTAAGAAGCTTCTCTAATGCAAGAACGTAATTCTTTCTTCCCTCTTTATAAGCTTAGTTTGCTAAAATCATTTCTCATAGTATTTTCTTGATTTTATTTCCGTTCTACGTTGGTTGATATCATAGCCTTGCTCTTGGTATTAGCACAATAAACTTGTGATAAAAAAATTAAGAAATATATTAACTTATAGTGGATCTTATATATCAAAAACTTAATTTACTAAGTATAACCCTATAGCCTATCTAGATAAAGTCTAGTGACAATAATAGCGGCTTCCCCACTGTTGATTTTCTACTGCTCTAATGAGTTGTGCTGAAGTTCCATCATACATAATGAGCTCAACATGCTATAGGAATGCTAAATTATACAACCAGAAAAGATTTGGTGTGTGAAGATGAATACTCTAGAATTAAATGTTAGATATATGCCTTTCAAAGTTATGTATTTGGCAATGATCAACTAAATCATCATATGCATAAAAATCACATGTAGTCAGAAGAAAGATGAAATGTTTGGATTCAATAAAGGAGGATAAATCTGGTTGGAAAAGAAGTGCATATAATCTTAAAAATCTCATATAGGACTTCTTATCATAGATTTCATGAGAGGCAGAGACAAAAGGTGAAGATCTCCCACCATATCAGGTCTGTGAGAGACCAGTTTCTGTGGTGACACAGCATTTTCTACTGATGACTAACAAAGTGATATCCACAATAACAAATAACCAAAAGAAGATCTAACCCTTCTTTAAATATTTTCTATTCCCTCATTCTGAATTCTGATAAAACTGCATAATCTTGCTCAGATCCTACATTCACAGAAATTTTTTTCGACCATCCTTTTATTTTTATAGAGTATGTACAGACACATCTACTTCCTTTGTAGCCATTCTTGGCTTGACAAACTCCAACCTTGCTAACCTGTTGCTTACTGGATTGTGCAAAATCTTGATATCCAATATCAACAGCATGTCAACTCTTTCAAACATAGTAAGACAATATATACAAACATATTGGATATATATGAACCTCCTCCATAAAGAGACTAACATTTTTTACCTTTCACATAAACACTACAGTAGCCTAATTCTCTGAAACTTTCATTCGTGTAGGTTATCTACAGGCGTCATAGGGCAATGCCACCACAACCTAGGGGTGCATTAAACTGCTGGCTATAGAAGAAATTATCCAGTTAGGCTTGCACTGCTACCACACCATGATGTTCCTAATACTTGCTAACAATTCTCAAGTGGACTATGTTTGATATATCATAAAACCGTAGAAAAAAAAAAAAAAAAAGACTCCCATAGCTGGGTTTCTGGTACTTCAGATATTCATATATGAGTGATTGATTGCTAATCACTGAGCAATTTCATGCCCTGGTACATAGCACCTGGACGAAGATCATCCAGCGTAACGACATTTTTAAAGCTGCTCAACTCCCTTAGGCCAGCCCAACCACGGTGGGAGAGGAAATCACAGAAGTCATCTTCGGTGTAGAGTGTCTTTTCTTCAGTATGAACTGCAATGCGGTCAGCGTCATCATAGATGCAAACTTTGATACTTATCCCTGAGAAAATAAAATGAATCAATCTAAACCTTGAAAGATGTGTGCACTCTATTTGTCAATAGAAACAGCAGATCATAATTAAAGAGTTTGAATGAGAAAACAGGAATGAAGAATTTTAACAAAGTGGAAGAAACTAAGAATTGAGGAAAAAAATCATCAATTGTAAGTAAACAATATTTTTCTACATTATTTAGAAAATGCTCTGTGCATTGACCTGTGCATGCACTCAACACTCATAGTCATGAACTCTGTAACATTGTACATATAGTGTATCGTATGGAAGTTATAATACATGTAGCCAGTAAGATAATTCAAACTAGTGAACAAGAAAGATTATTTATTGGAAAATACCCTAATATCAATTTTGGTGAATAATTAGGTAGCAACAATCAGTCCCTTGTATTTTTGAAGTTTAGTGCATTACTATCATATGACCTTTCACAAATCTCATATTCATATGGTCAACCCTAAATAGTTGGGATATTACAGCTTTGTTATTATTTTATTAGCATTACTATGAACACAAACAAGCACAACGGTAGTTGGAAAAGCAAACTTTTTCGATGCTGTATTAGAAATAGTACTCAATCAGAAGTGTTCTGTATTTCACTCTCTTGGGCCTTGAACCATGACCTATCACAAGTTGACAATGTTGACTTCTTAAGCATTAACCATTTCCACCCATAATTCAATAAAAACCTTGAGTTTACACTATGAAGAAGTAATCATCTTTTCATTATTCATGATGAGAAGAACATCATGGTCATTAATGCAAATAAAAACTGGGCTAGGTTACTTCAAAAGGTAGATGAAGAGTTTGACAGTTCTGATTTCAGATAAATAAGATCCTGATGGTACTAAAAGTGACAATGAAAGGATGATAAGATGATGGAAGGCAAGGGGATTACTGTTGCACTTGAGATGCAGGAGAGAGAGGATCTTATCATAAGTTAAGATACTTGTAGGCCTGCTCATCAAGGAACTTTGTACATGTAGACATGGTTTATACCATTTATAATACAAAAGAAGAAAGATGGTTTGAGGCTTGGGTTCCACCATCTCAATATATATAGCCATAAGATATAAAAAGAAGGAAAATCTCTACCATATCTTATCAGCTTCCTAAATCAATGGAACACGTGCAAATCATGTCTGCTAACCACATTCCAGAACCTTTCAACAGTTCCCAGAATACTCTGACATTCAAGACACGTACTGAACATTAGGAAGTATAAAGAGTGAATCATCATTTACACTACCTTATAGTGGAGTTGAGTATGATATTTGTCTATGCAAATTTTATAGTAGGTCACAAACTAATAATCAACTTTTTCATGACTATGGGTTAGATGGCTAGGCTCTCCTGTGCAACAAGTCGAACACTCACTGCACTATGCAATCTTGCCGCATGGTCCTGACACGGGTAAAACTGGCCCTTCTGGACCGTTTTTGCATGTTATGGAAACTATGAATAAGGGGACCAATCCTCAGCACCTTAGAATCCTTCGGGTTGCATAGGGCTAGATAAGCCTCCATGTAGCAAATTGATTACTAGAGCCATCTGCATAACCGCAACATGGACAAACTTGCTGGTCTTGGACTGTTTTAGAACATTGTGGTGGCTATGGTATTTCAAGTGAAACATCAGCCATCTCAACATCCTTGAGATTCTCGGGTTGTCACGGATAGCCGTCACGCGCCAGCAACACCTTCGTCCATGGATTGTTCATCGCTTTTGTTTGCTTATACATTTGTTTAACAACATATTTTGCCTTATTTTTGTATGTTTTTACTTAAAAACTGTAAGCAGGAATAGTTTGCAGAGCTACAGAGCGAGCGCTCACCAAAATGGGCAAAACTGACCCAAAATGTCCCAATTTTTGCATGTCATGGCCTGTTTAGAACCACACTGTAGTATGTAGAAAACAGGCCATGTCAAGGCAAACGAACAGTCGCAAGTCCACTAATGACTGTGCATCGAGTGTCAGGTGTATTCGCAAGTCCTCAACTATCTCAGTATCTTGGAACCACCCGTGTGACACAGGGCTTGATGGGGGTGTGGAGAAATGTTGTGCATTGATTGGATTCACAAGTTCGCTTGTAACACCTACGAGGACTTACGAATACACCTGACACTCGATGCACAGTCATTAGCGGACTTGCGACTGTTCGTTTTCCTTGTAAAGTCCTTGTTTTCCCTTCCTCTCTTTTTTCTCTTGCACACCAAGTGTTTACTGAATTGCTTGTAAAGTTGTCCTCTTTGTAAGACGCTGGGACTTGTCCACCACTCGTTTTCTGAACTATTCTATTTGTTCTTTTATAGGTCCTTTAGGACTTGAGCAAGATTGCATCTAGACTACCCTTTTACGGATGGATAATATAAAGGTGCATCACAGCTTAGGCAATACAAGTTAAGTCCGTGACATATGGTATCAAAGCGAGCAAGTGATTCAAGCAATAGTGAAAGTTTGCAATCTCGCCATGGCAAAGCTCTAGCAAATCGAGCAAGACGGGGCAAGCTGGGCCATTGCCCCAAGCAGCTGTAAGTGGGTTGCAACTGCAAACTTGCTCTCAAGTTGTTGGAGTCGCTTAAGAGGAGCACAACAACGAGAATGATGAGTGAGAAATTGGCTATTCTCCATAAGTGAAGGAAACACAATTTGGAGCGCCAACTGGAAAACATAGGTCATAAGGAGAGGTTTATTGTTGTAGAAACCCGACTCGATGTTCTTTAAGCAAACTTAGAGGAACTCTACCTAGAACAGCGAAGGCTTCTTGGGATAAAAAACTCGCAAGAAGAGACAAAATCTTGGATCGATAAGGTTGAGTCCCGAGTTAAGTAATTGACAGAAAAACTTAAAGGCACCCGAGCCGTAGTGTTACGATGGGGCCAGGGACGTGAAAGAACTCCGGAACTTTCTGTTTGACATGAAGCAGTAGTTCCAAGCAACGAGGTCCAACTCGAAAGAAACTAGAGTTTCAATAGCAATCATATATTTGAATGGGAACGCAAAACTCTTGTGGTGGATGTGATGAAGAAATCCAATAAGGCGATGTCGAGTGGACACATGGGAGGACTTGAAGGGGAGTTGAGAACTCAATTCCTACTTGAGAACACTAAGTTCGTGGCATGAAGGAAACTGAGACAACTTTGTAATAATATCCGAGATTATGTAAAGCAGTTTTCAACATTAATGCTAAACATACACAACACGTTTAAGAAAGACAAGTTGTTCAACTTTCTTGATTGCCTGAAGCCATGGGAGCAACAGGAATTGCATCAACGGAATGTCACTGATTTAGTCGAAGGAATCGTCACTACTGAGAGGCTCACAGACTTTGTTTCCTTGAAGGATTCGGGGAAGAAGAAATAATCTTCGAAAATCACCCACCTAAATATTCTCGAGGGAACGAGTCTACATTCGACCCAAGCAAAAGAAAAAGAGTTCTCATAAGCGGTCGAATTCAAAAGGCAAAGTCCCAAAGGTCGATAAATGCTATTTATGTGGAGGACCGCACATGGTGAGGGAGTACCCACAAAAACAAACACTTAATGCATTGACAATCCATACCCCAAGATCGGATAACAGTGATGAAGAGTCAAAGGAACCTAGGATGGGAGCAATGTGTTTCGCGGGAGCCCACAAAAGCAAAGTAACATAAGGCAAAGAGTAGTAAGCTGATGTGACACGGGAGTACCTAATTTGCTACAATCAGCTTGTGTGAATCTTGCTGATCCTATGGTATTCTCTACAACCACAATGTTGTCTGATAGCCTTAACCCAGCCCACTCAAATATAACAGCTCATGGGCATATTCCTTAGACAAAGTTAAACTGTTTCAATATGCTTTTCTTCATAACCAAGTTATGCATTAAAAAGGTTAGTTACCAACTGTAAAATACTTAATTTCGTAATTCCCTATGCATGAAGAGTTGTTTCATGCACTAGCACTTATTTTAGTATTTTGGGTTAGAAAGGAGTTTAGGAACTAATGATATTGGCAAAAGCTCTATTAGAGTTCTTTCTTAAACTTTGTATCTCTTAGATTCTTCCTTGAGTGGTGAGTCTTTTATTTTCAGTTCTGTATCCTTAGGGTGGTAAACTTTCTGTATCCCTTTGTGATTTTAAATTTGGTGGTAAGCTATTTTTTTATTTTATTAAAGTATTATTGTGAGTTCGTTCCTTTTCTATCCGAAAAACTTATTCCAACAAATACAACTAACTATCGGCTTTCTTTCAAAATCTATTCTGCATTACCCCGATATCAGTTTGGTATCAGAGCTAAAGGTTAAAGATCATGACAAGGCGGAATGGAAAAGATGTAATTGGTGAAGGTAGTGGCCATAAAGATGATGTTGAGCACTTGAGGCTGCAGCTACGAAGATTGCTACATAGTCTACAAGAAAAAAATGAAATCACTAAAGAACTTCGAAAAGTAGAAACAACCAGCATGAAGATAATGCCTAAAAGTATGCTTCTGATGATGATACACCTCACTTAAGGGAGTTGGGAAGATTTCGGGCAAGGCATAGAGTCCAAGATGAGTGGCAGAACAAATACAACCCAAGATTAGATATTCCGGAGTTTGAAGGTAAAATCAATGTCGATGACTTTATTGATTAGCTTAATACAGTGGAAAGAATATCCGATTTTCATAAACTACTAGAACAAAAGAAGGTAAAACTTATAGCACTCAAACTCAAACGGAATGAATCTTTTTGATGAGAAATCTAAAGAAGCAAAGAGAACGTGAGGGGAAAAGTAAAATTGTGACATGGGAGAAAATAAAAAGGGAGTTAAAGAGGAAATACTTACTTGACAACTATAGGCAAGAGATCTTTCTCAAAATCCATGATTTCAAGCAAAAAGATCTTAGTGTGGAATATGAGATTGCTAAAGTGGTTTAACTCCAGCCATATTGGTCTTTAAATGATGTGAGCAAGTTGGTTTTAAAAGTTGAAAAGCAATATAAGTTTGAAAAGAGATCTCGGTATGGGCCAAAAAAAGACTATACGAAAAGGAGGAAATTTCAAACCTACTCTCTAGAGCAAGGTGGCATCAAAGGTGCAAGATAAGGGTGAAGGATCTATTGGCATCAAACAAACACATAATTCTTCTACCCCAAGTAGCCAAAAATGCTTCAAATGTTGTGATTTTAGGTATATTGCTTCAGATTGTCAAAATAGGAGGATTGTCACTTTAGTTGAAGATTATAGTGATGAAAAAGGAGATAATGCCAACGACGAACCAAAATATGACGATGATGAGAAAGGGATAACTTATGCTGATCATGGATTGTCTATTGTATTACATCGTAGCTTAAATGTGTCCTATGTGGCTAAGGATGAAAGTTGGGTGAGAAAGAACGTGTTTCACACCAAATGTACTTCTCATAGTAAGGTATGCTTGGTGATCATTGATAGTGGCAGCTTTGAGAATGTGGTATCTTTGGAGATGGTGCATAAGTTAAACTTGGACACAATCCCTTACCACATCCTTACTAATTATGCTGGCTGCAAAAAGAAAATGGCATCAAAGTAACTAAAAGATGTTTAGTTCCGTTTTCTATTGGCAAGTATTATAAAGATAAAGTATGGTGTGATGTTGCTCCTATGGATGCTTATCATTTGCTATTAGGTAGACCTTGGCATTATGATAGGAGGGTGTTGTATGATGGCTACAAATAAACTTATTCTTTTAAGATGAATGAAAAGAAGATTATTTTAGCTCCATTATAACCTTTTGAAATCAGTGCACCAAAGAAGGAAGTTAGTGCTTTTATGTCCTATGGTGAATGCAAAGGTGAATTAGAAAGGGGTAGTCATGTTTTGGCTTTAGTAGTAGTAGAGGAGAATGAACAACATAAGGAGACACCAACAATCATGAAACCAATCCGGGAGGAGTTTCAAGATGTTGTACCGGAAGAGATTCCACATGGCCTTCCACCCTTGAGAGACATTCAGCATCACGTTGATCTTATTCTGGGAGCTATCCTACCTAACAAGGCAACCTACAGGATGAGACCCAAGAAGCAAAAGAACTTCATAAGCAAGTAGATGAGTTCGTGGAAAAGGGATTGATTCCGGAGGGCATGAGTCCTTGAGCGGTTCCAGCCTTGTTGGTGCCGAAGAAGGATGATTCTTGGAGAATGTGTGTGAACAGTTGCGCCATCAACAAAATTACAATTAACTATCATTTTCCCATTCCAAGGTTAGATGATTTACTTGATCAATTGTGTGGTGTTTCTATTTTCTCTAAAATTGATTTGAGGAGTGGCTATCACCAAATAAGAATGAGGCTTAGAGATAGTGGAAAACAGTATTTAAAACTAGAAAAGGCTTATATGAATGGTTGGTTATACCATTTGGGCTATCTAATGCTCATAGCATTTTCATGAGATTTATGAATCACATACTTAACCCATGTATTGGGACTTTTGTTGTGGTTTACTTTGATGACATATTGGTGTACAACAAGAGTGAACAGGAGCATATAAATCATTTTAAGATCTTTTTTATTTTGAGCCAACAAAAGCTTTATGCTAATATGAATAAGTGTGATTTTTTTACTCCTAGTGTGGTGTTTTTGGGATATGTTGTTTCGAAAAATAAAATCATGATGTGAGGGGTTTCCATGGCTTAACTTCCTTTTACAAAAGATTCATCAAGGGTTTCAACTCTATTGTTACTTCAATCACCGAATGCCTGAAAGGTAATAAATTCAAATGGACTAGTGAGGCTAATGATGCTTTTGAGATATTAAAAAGAAAGATAACCGAAGCTCCTATCTTAGTACTACCTAATTTTGACAAGGTGTTTGAGGTTGAATGTAATGCCTCTAATGTGGGAATTTGTGTTGTTTTGAGTCAAGACGGAAAGCTCATTGCTTTTTTTAGTGAGAAGCTAAATGAAACAAGGAGATATTCTACCTATGATAAGGAGTTCTATGCCATTTATCGAACTTTATCTCATTGGAGTTAGTATCTTCTTGCCAAGCCATTTGTTCTATATTCTAATCATGAGGCATTGAAGTTTATTAATCACCAACACAAGCTAAATGAGAGGTATGCAGCTTGGGTGGAGTTCTTGCAATCTTATAACTTTACAATCAAGCACAAATCTGGTGTTCAAAACATAGTTGCTGATGCATTGAGCAAAAAGCATTCTTTATTACCAGCAATGAAAGTCAAAGTAGTTGGATTTGAGACATTCAAAGATCTCTATGAGAATGATATGGATTTCAGCTCAATATAGCAGAATTGCAAATCAGGTTCTTTTTAACAATTTTCTATCTTTGATGATTTTCTTTTTCGAGCTAATGTCTTGTGTGTTCCATCTTATTCTTTGAGACAAAAAATTCTAGCTGAAGTACATGGTGGTGTTTTAGGAGGACATTTTAGTAGGGACAAGACTTTAGCTCTTGTTTAATCAAATTTCTATTGGTCTAAGATGTTCAAAGATGTGGAGAGACTTGTAAAGCAATGTCAAGTGTGTCATTTGGCAAAAACAAGAAATCAAAATTCTGATTTGTATACTCCATTGCCAGTGCCTAATGCTCCATGAGAGGAAGTGAGTATTGATTTCGTTTTGGGACTGCTAAGAACTCAACGAAACAAGGATTCTATCATAGTTGTTGTTGATGGATTTTCAAAGATGTTTCACCTTGTTCCCTGCAACGAATCAAATGATGCATCTCATATTGTTGATTTGTGTTTCAAGGAGATTATCAAATTGCATGGTATTCCAGGAACTATGGTGTCTGATTGAGATTCAAAATTTCTTAGTCATTTTTGGAGAACTCTTTGGAGGAACCTGAGTATTTCTTTGAATTTCAGCAGCTCACATCATCCATAAACCAATAGGCAAACCGAGGTATTGAACAAAAGCTTGAGAAACTTGCTTAGAAGCTATGTTGGAAAGAACATTAAGCAATAAGATCTCATTCTTCCACAAATTAAGTTTGCCTACAATCGTTCCATGCATTATAGCATTGGTAAGAGTCATTTTGAGGTTGTTTATGGTGCTAATCCTATTGATTCTTTGGACTTAAGTCTCTCATTCTATAACTAAGCAATTTAGTGAAGATGCCGATGAAAGGGCTAAGCAGATAAAGAAGCTACATGACGGTGTTAAAGCAACCATTAAAAAACAAAATGAGTGGTACATGCAAGCTGCCAACAAACACAGAAAACACGTGGAGTTTAATGCAGGTGATTTAGTTTAGATTCATCTAAGGAAGAAGAGGTTTCCACCAAGCAAATTTGAAAAATTGAATCCAAAGACTGATGGTCCATTCAAGATGCTTAAGAGAATTAATAAGAATGCTTATGAGATTGAATTACCTGAAGATTATGAAGTATCCCCAACATTCAATGTGGGTGATTTAAGTCCTTATCATAATCATATTGATGGAACAAACGAGGACTTGAGGACAAATCTTTTTCAATCAAGGGAGATTGATACGGGAGTCCCTAATTTGCTACAATCAATTCGTGTGGATCTTGCTGATCCTATGGTATTCTCTATAGCCCATAATGTTGTCTCATAGCCTTTAACTTAGCTCACTCAAATATGACGGCTCATAAGCATATTCCTCAAACAAAGTTAAAACTATTTCAATGTGCTTTTCTTCATGACCAAGGAATACACTAAAGGAGTTTGTTACCAATTATAAAATACTAAATTTCGTAATTCCCTATGTATGAAGGGTTGTTTCATGCATTAGTACTTATTTTGGTATTTTAGGGTTAGAAAGGAGTTTAGGAACTGATGATATTGGTAGAAGCTCTCTTGGAGTTTTCTCTTAAACTCTGTATCTCTTGAATGCTTCCTTGAGTAGTGAATATTTTGTTTTCAGTTCTGTATCTTTGTTTATTATCCTTAAAGTGGTGAACTTTCTATATCCCTTTGTGATTTTAAACTTTGTTGTGAGCTATTTTTTTATTTTATTAAAGTATTATCGTGAGTTCGTTCCTTTTATATCTAAAAAACTTATTCCAGCAAATACAACTGTATTATCGACTTTCTTTTAAAATTTATTCCGTATTACCCCGGTATCATGATGTATGCAAACATCAAGCTCAATGGCCAAATAACTCATGTAATGGTGGACATGGGTGCTACCCATAATTTCATCGCTGACCGTGAAGCAAGACGACTAGGACTGAATCTGGAGAAGAGCTCAAGTCAAATGAAGGCGATAAACTCAAAGGCTAAGTAGATCTTTGGGTTGGCAAAAGGGGTCTCTATCTAAATTAGGATGTGGAGCGGAAGCACCAACATGATGGCATTGCTGTTGGACAACTTCTAAGTGATCATCGGAATAGAGTTCATGCACGTAGCCAAGATGGTGCTAATGTCATTTTCTAAACTCCAAATGTCTTATGGGAGGTGATGACCCTTGCATGATTCCAATTTCTCAAGGGACCAAGGACTTGTAACAACTATCAACATTACAATTGAAGAAGGGGTATGAAAAGGTAAATTAACTTTTGTAGATACAGTGAAGCTAGAGCCACTTGATATAGAGCCTGCTCGAGAACCTATTATGGTGGCGAATGTTTTGAAGTTCGTAGATGTTATGCTACCCGAGTTGCCGAAAACTTTACCTCTACATAGAGGCGAGGATCATTGCATCGAGCTGGAGCCAGGACTGAAGCCTCGAAGCAATTAAATGAATGATTAAGCGGTGGTCTCATCTACAGTTCCAAAGCACCATTCGAAGCTTCAGTTCTCTTCCAGAACAAACAAGATGGGAAACAACATTCTCAGGAAGAATACTCTATTCGTGAAAAGAGAAAGTGCTACTTCGCTCAAACGAAGATTTTATTCTTGGGGCACCAAGATGATGGGGATCAATTTCGGTGGATAAATCGAAGGTGCTGGCTATGACGGAGTGGAGAACACCAAAGAAGGTATTGGAGCTGAGATCTTTCCTTAATTTCATCAACCATTATCAATACATATCCGGATACTTGAAGCACACAGCTCCACTGACGAAGTTGCTAAAGGAACAGTCTTGGCAATTGTCAGACAAATGTGAAATGACATGCCAAGACTGAAAGGTTGTTGTGTTAAAAGAACCAGTGTTCAAATTGGTGAATTATGGGAAGCCTTTCGAAATCCACACAGATGCTTTGAACTTCGCTGTTGGAGTACTTATGCAAGCGGGTCACCTAGTAGCCTACGAGAATCGTAAGCTCAATAATACTGAGCGACGATATCTAGTGCGCGAGGAGATAATAGTGATGGTCCATTGTCTACAAGTGTGGCGGAAGCCAGTGGGTCTTTTGGAGCCATTACCTGTACTAGAAAGGCTGTTGGAGAGCATTTCATTGAACTTCATATCAAGCTTGCTGATAGTAGAGGGACTTAAATCGATACTTGTGATGGTCAATCAGTTCTCAAAATCGGGAACATTTATCGTTGCACCCTACACTACTCAATGGAGGAGGCGGCCAAGTTGATGATAAAGAATGTGGTGAAGAATACGGTAAAGTTATTGCACTCCTGTACTGCTCAATAACCGAGAAGCATGGTTCTTGGGGCGGTTCTTATGATATGAAGAAGCAGTTATCAAAGCCTACCAGCAAGCGTTGACAAGGGCATCGACAGTTTAAGTGGGGGAGAATATCACAGATAGCCATCGTACACTCATAACACCTTCATCAACGGATCGTTTGTCGCTTTTATTTACTTGTACATTGGTTAGTAGTGTGTTTTGCCTTGTTTTTGTGTGTTTTTACTTGAAAACTATAAGTAGGAACAATTTGCAAAGCTATAGAGCGACTGCTTACCAGAATGGGCAAAACTACCCTAAAACGGTCGAGTTTTCACATGCCACGACTTGTTTTGTGCAAGCTACTATGCGGTGTGAAACCAGAACTCTAGAACTACCTAGGTGGCACAAGGCTAGATGAGGGTTTAAGGTAGTGTTGGGTGTTGATTGGATTTAGAAGTTCGCACGTAAAACCTATAGGGACTTGTCAACAGGCCCAATACCCAATGAGCAATCGTTCATGGACTTGCAACTATTCATTTGCCTTCTAAAATATATGTTTGTACAAAACAAGTATTCATCACCTAGCAATCGTTAAGGCCTAGGTTTTAACTAGCTTACCTATCATATTCATCACCAAAGAATTTATTTTTAGTACATAGTACTTCAAGAAAGCAGAAAAGATAACAATAATATATGATAAGGGAAGGTAAAAGCATTATGTTCATTTTGCTGATCATGCTTTGGTACTTGATACTAACCACATAATACAGTATATTTAAAATCTTAGAGTCACCTCATCCATAATAAAAGATCAACATATATGGGTAAAGAAAAGTTCTCTTAAATAACACAAAGTATCAATAACAATCTTAAACATGACTAGAAACATCTGTAATTATTTAAAAGTCAGATACCTTGAGGAAGTATAGGACATGCATCAAGGATGAGGCAAGAAATTTGAAGTATTTGTGCTTTATGGAAGACTAGCCAAACAATTAGATCTGTGTTAGATTTATCCTGATCTCATATTCATATAGAGCAGATCACTCAGAGTTGTAAAAGACATGTATATTTACCTTTATTTATGAAGAACATGCAATTACTTCCAAAGATAAAAAATATGCAATGACAATGTCATACTTAGAAGGAAACAAAACAACCGAGTGCTTACTAAATATGCAATTACTTAGAACGAAACAAAGCAACTTGTATATTTACCTTTATATATGAAGAACATGAAATTACTTCCAAAGATAAAAAATATGCAATAACAATGTCATACTTAGAAGGAAACAAAACAACAGAGTGCTTACTAAAACATTTTCTGATGAAGAGGATATTTCAATATCAAAGTTCAATATAAATAACAGTTAACTGGAAAATGTCCAGCTCGCTAAATCTGTACAGTTCATATTGGAGTTTGATATGGATATCTAATCATTGTCATTACCTTCATCAAGATGGAGAGTGTAGGAACCTAGAGGCATATCTCTATCAAGGCTGCGAATCACATTTTCGTCATCCTCTAGCCAAAATGCCCTTTTGGTTCTTAAACCAAATGCAGACTTGATGGCCTCCTTAATTGCCTCGGCAGTGCCATCGATACCAATCCTTCTTGTGTAATCACCCCATTTGACCAAAATAACCCTTCCATCATAGGAGGCATTATTATCTGCTTAGACAGTACAAATGAACAATCTAGTCAAAACCAGGGATACTAGCAGTACGTCATGCTACATCTGTTTTGTGTTTACACTGATATATTTGCATATATCACTAGTAATGCATCAAGAAGTTGCATGAATGTACTGAAGCAGTCAAACCAAAATGTTTCTGTTTTCAAGATGATGTCCAAGAAGAAACAAATAAAAAAGTTGTATATTTCTATTAGAAGACATACAAGGACCTTACCATTCACAGAAGGATCTCGCCAACTCCAAGGATTTACACCACTAGCTGCAACCGCTTCAGCAGCTGTTATGGCAAGTGGATGTCTATCATGCTCCAGAGGTCTGTCCATGTTGAGTGGTGATCTACCGTTTGCTAGATAATCATGGATATAGCTATTGTTATACACTGGAAAAAGGATATATATATATATAGGCACAAATATGACTCACGATACAAAAGCTCTTGTAAGTAGCAATACAACTAAGATTACCACCAATAACAGATGATAAGAAAATGAAGAGGATATTTTTACCAGAGGAACCTCTAACAAGAAAATATCTAATAGCAGCTTTATTCTTGACAAAAAGAATCTAAGTCATAGTGGAAGAAATCAGCAAAATAAAGGCTACGTATAGAGAGGCAATGGAACTTGTTACTAGGGAACAACAAGTTCCATGCTTCAGAGAGACAAATTTTACTAAATTGTTACAAAGTAAGCATATTTCTAAGTTCTAACCCATCAGTCATCAAGTCTTATCCTTTCTCATCATCCAATGTGGGATTAACTAGGGTGTAATAAGCACTACTCCACTTAAATATTTGAGCTCCACATGATCTCAAGACATATAGCTATAAATCGCTCTCACTATAACTCATGTCAGTCAATACAAAGGACTCAGATTGATTCAATGTCATTTATCATAACTTGGTAGCCTACCGGCATGCCTACTAGCAAAAATGGGCCTTCAAAATGAGACCAAACATAAGGGTTCCATTTTTTGTCTCAACCATATGGACCACGTCCAAGCAGGCAAAAACCAGGATAAAGAATATCTCTTTGCCCAAAATCCATATCCAAGCAAAAACTAATATATGGTATTATAACGAAATGAGGTTCAGGTTTTATGCAGTCAAAAAAGTGGGTCTGAATTACCAAGTAAACATCAGATCAGTCTAAGTGGGCTGAGTCCAGGTTATATGTAGTTCTTTATTATTTACCAAAATGAAAATGTGAACTAGCTGTTATACTTAAAGTTTGATGAAAATTTCAGGTCAACCCTATCAAGTTTGAGTAGATTGAAAAAAATAATGACCAACAAAGTATATAGATTAGCCTTCATATCGCATCAATGAAATATCATTAGGTTTAAGTTGTCCAAATGTCAAAATTTTGAGTTATTGAAGGGTTCAGATTTTGATTCTTACAGTACGTCCTAAAGCTATCCAATCAAAATCTGATCCAGACTTGTTGACCTTTTGTCACAGACTACCACCATGTGCTTGCAACACCTTCGTCAACGGGCCATCGCCACTTATGTTTGCTTGTACAATTGTTTGACACTGTGTTTTGCCTAGTTTTTGTGTTTTTCCTTGGTTTTTGTAAGCCTAGCAGTTTGCAAGTCTGCACAGCAACTATTCGCTGAACAGGGCAAACTGAGCCAAAACTGCCTCGTTTTCACATCTTGCGGTCTGATTTCTCAAGCCTGCTATCACGGATAAAATTATAAATGGGGTATTTAATATAATGCTCATGTATGTTCGTATCTTTCATTTTGTTCATGCTTTGCACAGCATGTAAAGTGCTGACAATAAGTTTAGCAGCCCCATTTTGGTTGGTTTTGATAACCGTCTTAGGCGTGCAAACAAAAGTTGTGTCATGTGGGCACTTGTGGGAATTTCGGTCTGTAGTGGATCATTTTGGACCCTTTGTTGTGCGACCGTTCAAAGCTTGTAAAGTATGTTTGTAAATTGCATTGGCTATGAAGTGTTTGCTGAAATGATTGCTTATGGATCCCGAGTGAAGGGTTTTCTCTAACCCGTTTTCTCTTTTGTAGATCACAAGGGACCATAGGAGTTTCGAGAAGGCTAACCTTTGTGGATGGACACGCAATGGTGCCACACGACTTAGGCAAAACCAATTAAGTGCGTGACATATGGTATCAGAGCGGGACAAGTACACTTAGAAACACTTGGCATACAAATGTGGGAGACCTAGCGGGGCTACGTTGAGGGCAGCTAGCACGCGCGACCGTTTGGGGGAAACGAGCATAGATATGTAGGGAAAGGAGTCGCTTAGAGAGGCAGACATCTGAGATTGGCATTCAGAGGAATTGCTAACCCTTCGCGCGAGAGGCACCATGAAGACAAGTAAGCTGGGAAGAATATATAGTACACAAAGGTTGGGATGGCTGAGTACGAGCTACGACTCGACATTGGCAGCCATACTTGGCAGTGCTCAAGGTAAGCAGGGCACTTAGTAAAGGATGAGACCATGCAAAGTGGAATGGGTTGCTTAGCAATCAAAAGAGTTGTGTAAAGCTCACAAAGGTGAGGGGAATTGCTAACTCGAAGAATTCGGTACTCATGCAAGGGCTTGCATACGGACGATGGAATGTTCATGGTCATCTCAAGGCGACCGAAACTAGGTGCTATGGAGCATTGAAACTTTCTCTTCGGTATGAGAAGGATACGTTCGTAAAAGGCTAAAGTGTGTAGCAAGTTCAGCATGTTGCTAGACCTTGAGGGGTGCAGCAGGGGCTATATTGATGAGGAGTCGTAATCTAGCAAGTGCTTTTGCTAGGGCAGAACAATGCACAGTTTGTTTAACATAGCGGAGTAATCCAAGGGGATGGTGGTCTCTGAAACTTCTAGAGGGAAGAACGCAAAGAGAAAAATTGCTCCAACGAGACAGATACCTTGGAGGAATAAGTCCCGATTCTCCAGAGGGAGAATCATATGCAACGAACCGCACATGTTGAGGAGTACCTCAAGACAACTCCACAAAGCTCAACAGACCGAGCGAGCGACGAGGAGTCGTCGCATGATCTCGCATGAGGTAATGCATTGGTGGATGCATTGCGAGAACAAGTGAAGGAGCGACCCAAGGCACACTTGGGGCCAATATGTAGATCAGACTCAACGGAAGGCTGACTCATGAAATGGCGGGCACGAGGGCCACCATCAACTCAATGCAAATCGAGGAGCGAAGCAACTTGGGTGTAACTTGGTGAAGTACCCAAGCCGTATAAAGAGAGTCGACATAGAACATGGACAGAGGGCTACCATCAACTTGAGTGGAGGCACGAAGCTTTCCTTGGACAGAGGTTAAGAACATGGACTCTTGCAAAGGTAAGAGCGGTATTATGTCGTTTCATGGGTCCTTCATTTTGATGGAACAGACTCATCTTGCATGATGCCAAAGACGAAGGGAGCTTCAAGGCACATGTACCGTATCTTAAAGAAGCATTTGACGGAGGAACCAAGGCGACTCAACTTGCAGAGGTGAAGTTAGGGTCAAAAGGCTTTGACACAAGCAAGAGGATGCGAAGGCAAGTACTCTTAAAGAATATGTCATAGTGTTGTCATTCGAGTTGTCATGAAGGAAGCAGTTAATAGCGGAGATTATGCTAGTGGGGGCAAAGGCTTAGGATCCAGACAATGGTGCACTAATTTCAGCAAAGTCGGTGGACTTCAAGAGCTGCTAGGCGATGGACTGTCCTAGAGCTGTGCTTCGTCTGGATGTGACCCGAGAGCAGGTGGAGGAAGGTCAATTGCCAAAGGAGCGAACACAATCGAAGGTGGAAGAGGCCCTACGATGCATTGGCAGAGGCCACACATAGAGGGATCGCAATCCGAGTTCATCCCATAATGATCAAAATGTAATGGAGATATCACTAGGAGGCGACATGGTGCAGCGGATCATGGTGAAACAGTTCGTGGTAATGCGATATGCACAAAACTAGTCCCGCAAGGGACTAGATCATATGGAGGTATGATCGAGAGCTACTGAGAAACAAAGGTGGAAGAGGCCCTACGATGCATTGGCAGAGGCCACACATAGAGGGATCGCAATCCGAGTTCATCCCATAATGATCAAAATGTAATGGAGATATCACTAGGAGGCGACATGGTGCAGCGGATCATGGTGAAACAGTTCGTGGTAATGCGATATGCACAAAACTAGTCCCGCAAGGGACTAGATCATATGGAGGTATGATCGAGAGCTACTGAGAAACAAAGGTGGAAGAGGCCCTACGATGCATTGGCAGAGGCCACACATAGAGGGATCGCAATCCGAGTTCATCCCATAATGATCAAAATGTAATGGAGATATCACTAGGAGGCGACATGGTGCAGCGGATCATGGTGAAACAGTTCGTGGTAATGCGATATGCACAAAACTAGTCCCGCAAGGGACTAGATCATATGGAGGTATGATCGAGAGCTACTGAGAACTCCACTTCGGTGAACAACACAACAGCAAGAAAGACTATGGATTCAAGGAGTGAATGCCATGGTATCGCAAAGGCGAGTCTTCCATGCGTACATCGAATTTTGCATCAAATGAAAACTTTAGTCATCAGCATATGGGGGTTGTGTACCATTGAGAGAGAATTTCGAATACAAGTACCAATGAGTCCCATGGGGGGGGGGGCTTGATCATGCAAAGGTATATGATTGAAGCGGCTAGAGAGTTGGACTGCTCTAGATCTTATATTCGTTTAACAGAGCCTAATAAGTCCAAGGACAAGGCCGAGTAAGCAAACGTTACTACCAAGGAAGCTAAGGAGAGCAGAATCGGCACGAGCCCTACAACATGGCGGTGGCCATACATGGGAGTTACAGTCTGTCTTTTCATCGATCAAGGGGAATAGCTCGGAGAACACAGAGGTGTTGAAACAAGTAGTCGAAAAGGGCAAATAAGCGACGACAAGTCCAGGGGGACTTAGCTACCCAAAACTAAGCATCAGTTAGAATGTAGGTGGACTCGGAGAAGTGTCACGGTGCTGCGAAGGTGGATCTACCGATCGTGAAAAAAGGGACATAAATGCGAGGCAACGGATAGTAGGGCCATGGGCATAGCAGCGCCATAATACCGCAAAGGCGGGACTTCCACGAAGTCATCAATCCCTTGTTCTCATGGAGAGAGAGTGCTTGGTCGTGAAAGGGGCCGAGGAGGCGGATAATGCAAAGGCAAACTCCAAGTATCGAGACAAGGTTGAAGGGCAGAGGTCAAGGAACTTCGTAAGATCGGTGTAAATAAGCTTCTCATCAAGATAGTCGAAAGTGGGGGACTTCGGGTTGATGCAAGAGTGGTCAACTAAGGAACAAAGTAGACAATACGTGGTGTTATACCTTGCTACTCAAAGGAGTAGGCAACAAAGATGAGGAGAAGATGGTACAATCCCAGAGGCGACCAAAACTATTAGAGACTTGCTCCAAGTTGGGGTGAAGACTTCTTGCATTCTAGAAATTCGATGGCATTGAGAAGGTGAATCATAGTAGCTAACTCAATGCAAGGAGTGCAAACACTTCAAATGCTTCAGAAGTGTGAGCAAAGAGCGAGCGAAGACTAGTAACCAATTCGATGCATGGAATACAACCCTCGAAGAGGTAGGAGAAGTCAAGTAACCTTTGCCTTCTCAACTCTTATGAGAATGGGTGAAATCGAGTACCTCAATTCTCTTATCTATCCAACAGAGGAGCTATGCACAAGTTTAAAGACCCTTCGAAAAAACCTAATGGAAGACAATAGTTGTCAAATCCTCACCAATGGTGATCAGTGTTACTGAAAGTAGATTGTCTGCTTCATTTCCCAATAGAATGCCAATCGAAAACGGAAGTGATGCGAACCTACTTAAAAGTGATAAGTGGAAGAAGAATCGATGGGTAAATTTTACGGAGGAAGGATCCAAAAACTTTAAAGCCTGCAAGGCGATGCTCGTTAAAGCTCCAACAAACATCCACGCAGTTCAAGCGACATGAGGCATTTGAGAGACCGACACATATGAAGGATGGTCTTTTCCTTCATCTGAGGGATCCGTAAGAACCAACAGGGATCAGCACAACGCAGCCGACCCTACACCAGAGTCAGAGTCATTAGCGAGTTGAAACAACATGACAAATCAAAGTTCGACCACTCAACAAAAATGGCGAAGTGCAGTTGGGAGCCAAGAGGCACATTGTAGCTGGAGCGGAAGATTGAAGACTCAACAAAAGCGAGGAGATGCAACGTCCGCAAAAGCTTCGACGAGGCCATCGAAAGAATGAGGGGGGAATGTCATGAATAAAATTGTAAATTGGGTGTTTGATGTAATGCTCATGCATGTCCTTGTCTTTCGGTTTTGTTCATGCTTTGCACAGCGTGTAAAGGGCTGACAGTAGGCTTAGCAACCCCATTTTGGTTGGTTTTGGTGGTCATCTTAGACATGCAAACAAAGGTTATGTCATGTGGGCACTTATGGGGATTTCGGTCTGTAGTGGACCATTTTGGACCCTTTGTTGTGCGACCATTTAGAGCTTGTAAAGTCTGTTTGTAATTTGCATTAGCTATGAAGTGTTTTCTAAAATGATTGCTTGTGGATCCCGAGTGAAACGTTTTCTCTAACCTGTTTTCTCTTTTGTAAGTCCTAAGGGACCATAGGAGGTTTTGGGAAGATTGACCTTTGCGGAAGGACACGCAAGGGTACCGCACAACTTAGGCAAAACTAGCTAAGTGCGTGACACTACGGTGTGGTACAAAACATTAGTCATCTTAGCCCTTTAGAACCCCCTGGGTGGCACAAGGTTGGATAGGGTTTTCGGGTTAATGTTGGGCCCCAATTGAATTCACATGTTTGTATACAAAGTGTGCGTACACTTGCCTAACACCCCCAACACCCGGTTGAGAGGTCGTTTGTTAACATACGATTGTCTTTCTTCCTTCCAAAATCCTTGTTTTTTCTTTACATTCCAACTGTTTGCTGAATTGCTTGAGTGCCGTGTTTTTTAGTGAGACATTGGGACATGTACATCTTTAAAACTAACCAACCTTTTCTTGTTTTACAGGTCCTTAAGGACTTGTGCAAGGTTGCACTTAGGCTAACCCTTTGCATATGGATATTACAAGAGTGCATCACGATTTAGATAATTTCAGTCAAGTCAATGACACTTTAACAACCCTCCATAAACTATAAATACCCGTTATAATAAAAAAATTCATCAAGTCACACCCCCCAATGATGATCCATGGATTTGGAGCTCTAATCCCCTTCCTCTCTTTCGGCCAGCGACACTTGTGACTCTCCACAATCCTAGGGTGGAAAATTGGAACAGTGGGAAGGCGATCTGGACACTCACTATTACTCCTAAGGTTAAACTATTCATTTGAAAACTTTCTTAGAATAAACTACCCACTTCAGTCCTATCCTTCACAGCCAAACAAAATGCTGCCCTGTCTCCACTTCAGTCCTAGGCACTTCTTATTTGACTGCTCCCGAGCACTTTCCTTTTGGAACCTCTTGCAACACAAAATCAACTAAGATTCAAATACTTTTCCTCTTGGCACCAAGGCTTCTGGCTAGAGGAAGTTAGCAAGACAAATACACTTCTAAACTGTTAACCAACCTTATTGTGTGCTTCCTATGGACACCCTTTGGATCAACAAAAATGAAGCCAGATTTCGCAACCACTGCACCAGCCCTTCTACATTAATTTTCAGAGCCCTAGCCTTATTGCAAGAATGTTGTTCTCTTCATGAACATGAGGGGGTTAGAGCAGTGTTTTTGAAAGCACTGGGCATTAAAACATGCTAAAGTCCAAAACACCCGAGGCACTAGTCATGCACCTAGGCGGACGCCCAAGGGAAGCGAGGTGGTCTCAAATATTAAAGTTTAAGAAATACATATTACAATTGATACATATAATCACAATGTGGTGAATTTAAAGCTCCTAAGTTCTAACTCCTAGCAAAGTAACAGTACACCACGTCAATATGGTGCAGCGAGTTACTCGACGAAAGTATTACCTATAAAATGAGAAGATGGAGAAATGGCGATTGAGGAAGGTGGGGGAAGGTGGAAACCGACTGCAGACAAAGTTGCAACGATGAACAGACAAAGCCACAGTGGCAAATGAAGCTGATGAAGTTGCCAACGACAAAAGATGAAGGTGACAAAGAGTACGAAGGCGGCAAATGAAGCTACAATGGTAGACGACACATATGAAAGCGACGGATGAGCAATAGGTTTTTGCTTCCGATTTCTTTCATTGAGTCGTTGTTAGGGTAAATGCCCGTACAACCTACATTAGTTGGTTCGATTGAACCAACTTTCTCACCCAATTGAGATTTGGTTCGGGTGCTCGCCCGATGTGCCCAACACTTGGGCTTAGGCACATGCCTGAGCGGCGCTTCATTGAAATGCCTCGCCCTGAGGTGTTGAGAGGCGCTCGGGTATCGCCTCACCTTGCTCAAACGCCTTTTGAAAACATTGGGTTAGAGACAGTCCTGCATACTCTCATAACCACCGCATCTCCAATTTTAATTACATGCTTGACATAAATGCTGCTTATTCTCCTTCTGAACATTCTATAATTTTTTTGTTTTTTTGTGTAAGTTTTGGCAATATCTTCAGATAATCCACCAAAACTACAATGGCTATTGGATTCTCCCCATCTTCTACCTCCAACCCCATAATGGCTGAAGCAATAGCTCTCCATGAGGCTCTCCAGCATGCACATATACACAGTGGCCAAATCTGCTTGTGCATCTAACTCTCATCGCCTCATCAACTACATCAACAGATCTTCTATCATCCCATGGCAACTTAAACCTATTGTATATAACATTAAATTGCTAGCTTCTAATTTTTCAGCCATTAGTTTCTATTTCATTCCAAGATCTCTCAACTCCAAGGCTTATGAGCTAGCCTTTCTTCGTAGAGCCTCATGACAAGGTAGGTTCATCGCCTATTCCTTTGTCATCTTTTTTTAGTAATAGAAGTTTTGTATTTGAAACAAACGAAAAAAATCAAGTCATATAGACTAATAGAATATTTTCTTCTCTTCCAACAACTAGCAAAACAAGAAACAAGAAAAAATAGAGAAAATTATTGATAAAGAAAAAGAAGGAAAGAGAGGTAGTGTTAGGTAATGACTATTGTATCGCTCAAAACGATATGAAACGGGTGGTATATACTAGTCCGAATTGTCACGCACTTGGCTGGTTTTGCCTAAGTTGTGCGGTACTCTTACGTGTTCGTCCGTAAAAGTCAGCCTCCTCAAAACCTCCTATGGCCCCTTAGGACCTACAAAAGAGAAAACGGGTTAGAGAAAGCGTCTCACTTGGGATCCACAAGCAATCACGTCAGCAAACACTTCATAGCCAATGCAAATTACAAACAAACTTCACAAGCTCTGAACGGTCGCAAAACAAAAGGTCCAAAATGGTCCACTACAGATCGAAATCTCCCACAAGTGTCCACATGACATAATCTTTATTTACAAGACTAAAACGACCACCAAACCCAATTAAAATTGGGTTGTTAAGCCTTCAACCATCCCTCTACATGTTATGCAAAACATGAACAAACCAAAAGGCACGGACATACATAAGCATTACATCGAACACCCCGTTTATAATTTTGTCCGTGACATTCTCCCCCACTTATTCCTTCGATGTCCTCGTTGAAGCCTTTGTCGACGTTGCAACTCCTCGCCTTTGCCGAGTCTTCAATCTTCTGCTCCAGCTGCAATGCGCCTCTTGGCTCCCAGCTGCTCTCCGCTGCTGTTGTTGAGTAGTTGAACTATTAATCTGCCATGCTGCTTCAACTCGCCAATGACTCTGACTCTAGTGTGGGGTTGGTTGAGTTGTGTTGATCACTGTTGGTTCCTACGGATCCTTCAGATAAAGGAAAAGACCATCCTTAGTATGTGCCAGTCTCTCAAATACCTCATGCCACTTGAACTGAGTGGATGCCTGTTGGAGCTTTAATGAGCATCACCTCGCAAACTTTTGAAGTTTTTGGGTCCTTCCTCTACAAAATTTGCCCATCAACTCTTCTTTCACTTAGTTGTCACTTCCAAGTAGGTTTACATCACTTCCACTTTCAATTGGTATTATGTTGGGAAATGAAGCGGACAATCTACTCTCAGTAGCACCGATCACCATTGGTGAGGATTTGACAATTATTGTATTCCATTAGATTTCTTCGAAGGGTCTTTGAACCTGTGTAGAGCTCCTCTACTGGATATATAAGAGAATTGGGGTACTCGATTTTGCTCATTCTCTTAAGAGTTGAGAAGGCAATGATTACTCGACTTTACCTGCCTCCTCGAGGGTTGTACTCCATACATTGAGTTGGTTACTAGCCTTCGTTTGCTCTTTGCTCACACTTCTGAAGCACTCGAAGTGTTTGCACTCCTTGCATTGAGTTAGCTACTGTGATTCACCTTCTCAATGTCATCGAACTTCTGAAATACAAGAAGTTTTCACCCCAACTTGGAGCAAGTCTCTAATAGTTTTGGTCACCTCTTGGACTGTATCGTCTTCTCCATCATCTTTGCCGCCTACTCCTTTGAGTCGTAAAGGTATAGCACCGCGTATTACCTACTTCATTCCTTGGTCGAGCACTCCTATATTGACCCGAAGTTCTCCACTTTCGGCTATCTCGATGAGAAACTCGTTGACACCGATCTTACGAAGTTCCCTGACCTCTACCCTTCAGCATTGTCACAATATTTGGAGTTTGCCTTTGCATTCTCCACCTCCTCGGCTCCTTTCACGACCAAGCACTCTTCCTCTAGGAGAACAAGGGATCGACGACGTCACGGAAGTCCCGCCTCTACAATACCATGGCGCTACCATGCCCATGGCCCTACTATTTGTTGCCTCGCATCTGCGTCTCTTTCTTCGTGATCGATAGATCTACCTCTATGGCACTGTGACACTCCTTCGAGTCCACTTCCATTCTAACCAATGCTTAGTTTTGGGTAACTAAGTCCCTCTAGACTCATCGTTGCTTCCTCGCCCCTTTCAACCCCCTGCTTCAACACCTCTGTGTTCTCCGAGCAGTTCCTTTTGGTCGATAGAAAGACAGACTACAACTCTCATTCATGGCCTCCGCCATCATGTTGCAGGGTTCGCACCAATTCTGTTCTCCTTAGCTTCCTTGGTAGCAATGTTTGCTTACTTAGCCTTGTCCTCTGACTTGTCGGGCTCCCTTAAGCGAATATGAGCTCTAGAGCAATCCAACTCTCCAATTGCTCCGATCATACCTCTGCATGATCAAGTCCCCTCCCCCCTGGGACTCACTAGTTTTTGGGTAGCTAAGTCCCTCTGGACTCGACGTCGCTTCCTCACCCCTTTCGACTCCCTGCTTCAACACCTTTGTATTCTCCGAGCAATTCCCCTTGGTCGATGGAAAGACAGACTGCAACTCCCATGCATGGCCTCCGCCATCATGTTGCAGGGTTTGTACCGATTTTGTGCTCCTTAACTTCTTCGGTAGCAACGTTCACTTACTCGACCTTGTCCTCTGACTTACCGAACTCCCTTAAGCGAATATAAGCTCTGGAGCAGTCCAACTCTCTAGTCGCTCCGATCATACCTCTGCATAATCAAGTCCCCCCATGGAACTCACTGGTACTTGCATTCGATATTCTCCCTCGGTGGTACACAACCCTCATATGCTGATGACCAAGACTTTTATCTGATGCAAAATTCGATACACGCACGGAAGACCCACATCTGCGATTCCATAACATTCGCTCTCTGAATCCATAGTCTTTCTTACCATCGTGTTGTTCACCGAGATGGAGCTCCCAGTAGCTCCCGATCATACCTTCGTATGATCTAGTCCCTTGCAGGACTAGTTTCGTGTGTATCGCATTGCCACAAACTGTTCCACCACGATCCGCTGCACCATGTCGCCTCCTGCTGACATCTTCATTGCATTCTGATCATTACGGGATGAACTCAAATTACGATCCCTCCATGTGTCCCCTCTGCCAACACATTGCAGGGCCTCTTCCAACTTCCATTGTGTTCACTCCATTGGCAATCGACCTTCGTCCACCCGCTCTCGGGTCACACTCAAACGAAGCACAGCTATATGATAGTCCATCGCCTAGTAGCTCCCGAAGTCCACCAAATTCGCTAAAAATGGTGCACCATTGTCTAGATCCTGGGCCTCTACCCCCACTAGCACAATCTCCGCTGCGCACTGCTTCCTTCATGGCAACTTGAATGGAAGCACTGTGGCGTATTCTTCAAGAGTACCCACCTCCGCGACCTCTTGCCCCGTGTCAAGGCCTTCTGAACCCAACTTCGCCTCCGCAAAATGAGTCACCTTGGTTCCTCTGTCAAATGCTTCTCCGAGATAAGGTGCATATGCCTCGAAGCTCCCTTCGTCTTTGGCACCATGCAAGATGAGTCCGCTCCATTAGAATAAGGGACCTATGGAACGACATGATCTTACTCTTACCTCTACAAGAGTCCATGTCCTTGACCTCTGTCCAAGGAAAGCTTCATGTCTCCGCTCCATGTTCCATCTCCTATGCCGACTCCCTTCATACGGCTTGGGTACTTCACCAAGTTATACCCAAGTTGCTCCGCTCCTCGATTTGCATTGAGTTAATGGTGGCCCTCGCGCCCACCATTCCATGGGTCAACCCTCCATTGAATCCGATCTTCATATCGGTTCCAAGTATACCTTCATTTTGTGTTGCCTCGGGTCGCTCCTCCACTTGATCTCGAATGAGATAATGCATCCATCAATGCATTACCTCATGCGAGATCATGCAATAACCTCTCGCCACTCGCTCGGTCCGTTGAGCTTTGTGGGATTGTTGTCTTGAGGTACTCCTCAACATGTGAGGTCCATTGCATATGATTCTCCCTCTGGAAAACCGAGACTTATCCCTCCAAGGTATTTGTCCCGTTGGAGCACCTTCTCTCTTCGCATCCTTTCCTCTAGAAGTTTCGGAGACCACCATCCCCTTGGACTACTCCGCTTTGCTGAACAAACTGTGCATGGTTCTGTCCCCGCAAACGCACTTGCTAGATTACGACTCCACGTCAATACAGCCCCCGCTGCACCCCTCAAGGCCTAGCAACATGCTGAACTCGCTGCACACTTCAGCCTCCTACGGACATATCCTTCTCATGCCGAAGAGAATGTTTCAATGCTCCATGACGCCAAGTTTCGGTCGCCTTGGGATGGCCACGAACATTCCATCGTCCGGATATAAGCCCTTGCATGAGTACCGAATTCTTCGAGTTAGCAATTCCCCTCACCACTGTAAGCTTTGCATAACTCTTTCGGTCGATAAACAACTCATTCCACCTTGTATGGTCTCATCTTTTACCAAGCGCCTCGCTTGCCTCGAGCACTATCAAGTATGGTTGCCAACGTCGAGCCATAGCTCGAACTCAATCATCCCAACCTTTGTGCGCTACACATTCTTCCAAGCTTGTTTTTCCTCGTGATGCCTCTTGTGCAAAGGGTTGGTCATTCCTCTGAATGTCAATCTCAGATACCCACTCCTCTTAGCAACTCCTTTTCCCTAAATCTTCATGCTCATTTCCCCCAAACAGTCATGCGTGCTGGCTACTCTCAACGCAGCCTCGCTAGGTCCCCCACGTTTGCATGTCAAGTGTTTCTGTGAATGCTTGTCCCGTTCTGATACCATATTATCACGGACTTAGCTGGAATTGCCTAAGTCGTGAGGCACCCTTGCGGCGAAGTCACGAACTTAGCTAAAGTTGCCTAAGTCGTGAAGCACCCTTACGCCAACTCCTTGGACTTAATTGGGATTGCCTAAGTCATGAGGCGCCCTTGCGACATATGCATCCGCAAAGATTCAACCTAATTGTAACCTCGTACAGGTCTCGAATGACCTGTAAAACAGAAAGTTTATTAGATTGAAAACGAGCTACGGACAAGTCCCGACGTCTCGCGGAGAGGAAAGCTTTACAAGCAATTCAGCAACCACCTTGAGTGCAAGAGAGACAAGAGAGGAAGGAGAAAACAAAGACTTTAGAATGTTCAAGCTCCCAACTGGCTTTGGTTCGAGGAAGCTTTCGCCAACTTTCAACACTTAGGGAAGCATATTGCGGATCTGAGTGGTAGGCTTTCAAGTTGCTGGCATGTAAAACATTGTGAATTTTGAGTCACACCGGCAACTACAACTTGTAAGAGACATTACCCACCCTACTGATAATTGGGAAGGGCCCTTCATACTTGCGCACCAATCCTTTATGTACTTTGTTCCTAAAGAATTGGAGTGATGCTGGTTGGAGCTTTACCAACACCAAATCGCCGACTTTGAACTCTTGCGGTCGCCTTCCTAAGACTACCCACTTCTTTATCTTTTTGACCACCTTCTCTAAGTAAGCCCGTGCAATATCTGCATTTCAGTGTCATTCTTTTGCAAAGTGATATGCTGACGGACTACTCCCAGTATACCCAATAGCCAAGGTGTGAGGAGTTGACGGTTGTTGTCCTATAATGATCTCGAAGGGGCTCTTGTTTGACGCAAAGCTTCACTACAAGTTGTAGGAGAATTGGGCTATGTCCAACAGCTTCACCCAATCTCATTGGTTGGTACTCACGTAATGCCGAAGATATTGCTCAATGAGCGAGTTTATCCTTTTAGTTTGGCCATCCGTCTGGGGGTGGAGGCTTGTGGAGAAGTATAACTTAGACCCCAACAATTTAAATAGCTCGGTCCAGAATCGTCCCAAGAACCGAGCATCTCGATCACTGATGATATTGTGTGGGACTCCCCAATACTTCACCACATTCTTCATCATCAACTTGGCCGCCTCCTCTGCTGAACAGTGTAGGGGTGCAGCAATGAAAGTTATATACTTTGAAAATTGATCGACCGCCACGAGTATCGATCCGAGTCCCCCTACTACCGGCAAGCTTGATATGAAGTCCAAGGAAATGCTCTCCCATGGCCTTTCTGGTATGGGCAACGGCTCCAAAAGTCCCATTGGCTTCCGTTGCTCCACTTTGTCTTGTTGGAAAGTAAGGCACGTTCGAACATATTCCTCCACATCAATCCCTATCTTCGGCCAGTAGAAGGCCCTCTCCACGAGAGCCAAGGTTCTGTGAATACTTGGATGTCCGGCCCAAAGGGAATCGTGACTCTCTTAAGAGTTCACGCCTCAAATTGTCCACCCGAGGAACATAAACTCTATTCCCTTTTGTGTAAACGAGTCCCTCCTGGACCCAAAATCGTCATGCCTTGCCTTCTTTGATGAGTTGCATAAGGGTTACTGCTTGGGGATCACTATATAGTCCATCCCTGATCTTGGAAAGGAAGTTGGAGTGCAACTGACTTGCTTGGCCTCTGCCCTCCAACTGTATGGCATTCACTCGCTCCACTTTCTGGCTCAATGTATCGACCACGACATTTGCTTTTCCAGGTTTATACTCCATTGCCATATCAAACTCAGCCAGGAAGTCCT
>LVTN01000856.1:70214-83159 GCA_001649415.1 Musa itinerans | reverse complement strand
TAGGCCACCGGGTGACCCTCCTGCATGAGTACTCCTCCAATAGTGAAGTCTGAAGCATCTGTATGGACTTCGAAGGGCTCCCCATAGTCCGACAATTTGAGCACCGATTCTTCCAACATAGTAGTCTTCAAATCTTGGAATACAGCTTCACATTTATCAGACCACCTCCAAGGTTGCTCCTTCAGCAACTTCGTTAGTAGAGTTGCACGCTTCAAGTACCCCGCTATGAAGCGCCGATAGTAGTTGACGAAACCAAGGAAGGATCTCAGCTCTAGCACCTTCTTTGGAGTTCGCCATTCCGCAACAGCTTGCACCTTTGATTTGTCCATCTTAATGGAGCCATCACTGATTCGATACCCCAAGAATAAGATCTCTATTTGAGCAAAATAGCACTTCTCCCTTTTCACGAACAAAGTGTTCTCCATGAGAACCTTGAAAATTGTCCGAAGGTGCTCGACATGCTCCTCGAGGGTTTGGCTGTAGACGACGATATCATCCAAATAGACGACTACAAACTTATCAAAATACTCTTTGAATAATTGGTTCATAAGAGTGCAGAACGTGGCCGGAGCGTCGGTTAAGCCGAAAAGCATTGCCAAGAACTCAAACGCTCCATACCTGGTCATGCAGGTAGTCTTAGCTTCGTCGCCTTCAACAATGCGTACCTGCCAGTACCCTGACCGGAGGTCTAGTTTAGAGAAATACTTGGCTTTACCCGATTGGTTGAACAAGTCCGCAATGAGCGAGATGGGATTCTTGTTCTTCACCGTCACTTATTGAGGGCTCGATAATCGATGCATAATCAGAGGCTCCCATCTTGTTTCTTTTGGAAGAGAACTAGAGCTCCGAATGGTGCTTTAAAGTTATGGATGAGACCACCGCTTAGTAGTTCATCTAACTGCTTTCTGAGCTCTGCTAGCTCTGGGGGGGGACATACGGTAGGGTGGTCTCGTTGGAGGCTTCACTCCTGGCTCCAGCTCGATATGATGATCCACACCTCTGCATGGTGGTAGAGTTTTCGGCAACTCGGGTGGCATAACGTCTATGAACTCCTTCAGAACGTTCGCCACCACAACAGGTTCATGAATGGCCTCCTCGTCAAGTGGCTCTAGCTTCACAGCAGCCACGAATGTTAATTCGTCCTTTCGTACCCCTTTCTTCAGTTGTAATGTCGATATCTGTTGGGGGTCCCTGGTTCCTCTCTAAGAGACGGGAACCACACAAGGGTCGTCACCTTCCATCATACATAGGGAATTTAAGAACGGCATTAGCACCAACTTCACCGCGTGCATAAACTTCATTCCAAGAATCACTTGGAAGTCGTCCATTGGCACCACCATCATGTTCGTGTTCCCACTCCATATTCCGATCTTGATGGGGACTCCCTTTGCCAGCCCGAAGATTCACTTGGCCTTCATCTGACTTGGGTTCTTCTCCAAGATTAGCCAAAGTCGCTTTGCTTCTCAATCGACAATAAAGTTGTGAGTAGCGCCCGTGTCCACCATTGCACGGGTTGTTTGGCCATTGAGCTTAATGTCCACGTATATCAACTCGCTACTCCCTGCTTTCAATGGCTTTGCCTTCATGTTCTCCCCCACTTGACCCCACAATGCATTCAACAAACGCATTACTCCTATTCAGGGACCTTGCGACTCCTCATCGTCGCTACTGGATTCTGAACTGCTTGAACTGAGGGCGACAGCCTTGCCCTTGTCTGATTTGGGGGGGTGGATTGAAGCTATTAAAGCATTAAGTGCTTGTTTCTGTGGGCACTCCCTCACCATGTGCGATCCTCCGCACAAGAAGCATCCGCTAGGTTTAAGGCTTTGCCTTTTGAGTTTAGCCCTTTGTGGGAACTCTTCTTCCTTTGTTCGCCCTCGAGCTCCTTCCCTCAAGAATATTTTAGAGGGCGATTTCCTGAAAATTGTTTCATTTTCCCCGAGTCCTTTGAAGAAACAAAGTCAGTGAGCCTTTCTGCAACTGCAATTGCCCCGATCACATCGGTGACATTCCTTCGATGTAATTCTTGTTGAGCCCATGGTTTTAGGCCATCGAGGAAGCTAAACAGCTTATCCTTCTCGGGCATGTCCTGTATGTCTAACATTAGCGCAGAAAATTTCTTCACGTAGTCTCGGATGGAAGTACTTTGACAGAGTTGTCTCAACTTCCTCCTTGCAATGAACTCTGTGTTCTCAAGTAGAAACTGAGTTCTCAACTCCCGTTTTAAGTCCTCCCATGTGTCCACTCGACACCGACCTTGTTGAATCTCCTCCTAACGGGTTCGCCACCAAAGTTTTGCATCCCTGTTTAGATACATGGTTACTATTGAAACTTTGGTATCTTCAGAATCAAGCCTTGTAGCTCAAAAGTACTGTTCCATGTCAAATAAGAAATTCTTGAGCTCTTTTGCGTCCCTAGCACCTCCACAGCAATGAGGCTCAAGTGCCCTCAAGTTTTGTGGCGACGCAACGCGGGTGTTGCTCCCTCCCGCATTTAGTGCCCTTGTGAGCGTTGTCACTCTGGAAGTGAGTTCTGCCACAACTTCGTGCAAATGTTGCACGGAGTCTTTGGTATCATCCGTCAGTCGATCGACTAGGGACTCAACCTTGTCGATTCGGGATTCAGCTTCTTCTTGCGAGCTCTCTACCCCAAGAAGCCTTCGTTGGCCTTGGTAAAGTTCCTCTAAGCTCGCTTCAAAAACATCCAAGCGGGTTTCCACCGTAGTGAGTCTCTCCTTATGGCTCTTCTTCCAGGTTGGCGCTCCAGATTGCACATCCTCCGCTCGCGAAGAGTAGCCAATTTCTTGCTTATCATGTTCGCTACCACGGTCCTCCAACACGGCTCCACCAACATGAGAGCGAGTTTGCACTTGCAGCCCACCTGCGGCTACTTGGGGTAATGGTCCAGCTTGCCCCGCCTTGCTCGATTCGGCACGATGCTTGGCCATGGTGAGATTGCGAAGTTTCTTCGCTGCTTGCTCGAATTGCTTGCCTGCTCTGATACCATAATGCCACGAACTTAGCTGGAATTGCCTAAGTCGTGAGGTACCCTTGCGGCAAAGTCACAAACTTAGCTAAAGTTGCCTAAGTCGTGTAGCACCCTTGCGCCAACTCCTCGGACTTAGTTGGGATTGCCTAAGTCATGAGGCGCTCTTGCGACATATACGTCCGCAAAGGTTCAGCCTAATTGTAACCTCGTACAGGTCCCGAAAGACTTGTAAAACAGAAAGTTGATTAGATTGAAAACGAGCGATGGACAAGTCCCGACGTCTCGCGAAGAGGGAAGCTTTACAAGCGTTCAGCAAGCACCTTGAATGCAAGAGAGAAAAGAGAGAAAGGAGAAAACAAGGACTTCAGAAGGTAGAACGAACAATTGCAAGTCCATAAACAACTGCTCACCGGGTGCCGGGCGCGAAGGCAAGTTCCCGTCAAGTTAACATGCGAACTTGTGAAGATTTTTTAACGCTCGATAATATACCAAAGCCCCATCCAGCCCTGTGCCACCCGGGGGGTTCCAGGGTGCTGAGATGGCTGATGTTTTGCGTGCAGCTGCAGCTTGCAGAAAACAAGCCGTGGCACGCGAAAACAGAGTTGTTTTGGGCAATTTAGCCCGGCGTGGCGAGCGATCGCACTGCAGCGCTGCAACCTGTTCGAGCATGCATTTTTACAAGCAAAAACACACAAAACTAAGGCAAAACAGGCTGCCATGTCTCGATACAAGCATGCAAAAGCGACGAACGGTTCGTTGAACAAAATTGTTGCGGGTGCGCAACGACCGTTCATGACAATATGTCACGCACTTAGCTGGTCTTGCCTAAGTCGTACGGCACCCTTGCGTGTCCGTCCACAAAGGTCAACCTTCCCGAAACCTCCTATGGTCCCTTAGGACCTACAAAAGAGAAAACGAGTTAGAAAAAACATCTCACTTAGGATCCACAAGTAATCATGTCAGCAAACACTTCATAACCAATGCAAATTACAAACATACTTCATAAGCTTTGAATGGTCGCATAACAAAGGGTCCAAAATGGTATATTACAGATCGAAATCTCCCACAAGTGTCCACATGACACAACCTTATTTACAAGCCTAAAACGACCACTAAACCCAACTAAAATGGGGCTATTAAGCCTTCAACCGTTTATCTACATACTATGCAAAGCATGAACAAACCAAAAGACACGGACATACATAAGCATTACATCGAACACCCAGCCTACAATTTTGTCCGTGATAGAACGTGGGCTAATATATAGACCATCCCCATTTCTGCAAGGCCAATCAAAATTATAAAAAAATCAAAAAAAGTAGTGGGGCCCATCCAACTTGGCATTAAAAAAAGAAGAAAAACCAAATAAGGGCTCGTGAACATGAGCCCTCCTCTTGTGTATGATGTTGCTGCCATCGCTACTGTCGTTTGTAACGTCATTACCAATGTTGTTGGCACCGCGTTCCTTCTTCTAAGCAAGGTTAGCCATACCGAGGTGTAATACTCGGTACGGGCAATCAGCACTAGTCCAACAAGGGATCGGCATGTGGACCGCCCTATACCAGGTGGTAGCGTTACATAAACCTGTATTGAGTGATATGGGGTCTGTACTGGTTGGTAACAGTCAAAATCCGATCATTACCAACTTGTACCGGTCGATAATGGCTAGATTTTGACCGTTACCGATCAAGGGTTGAGATTGCTCTACTTTAAATGGTCAAATTAACTATTTGAACCATAGGAAAGGGTTTTTAAACTCTTTCCTCTCCCCTCTTTCAACCTATTTCACTCTCTCAATCAAGTCAGACTACTAAAGGAACTAGAGACACCCAACCATCATAGTCGTCCGCCCAGCGTGTAAAGGCAAAGGCAAAGAAGAAGGCAATACCACCAACTGCACCGTTGGAAAGAATTAATTCGGACGACGAGACACCTTCTCAATCGCATTCAACAACCCGCTCGGTCCAAAGACATGGCAGCGACGTGGACAACAATGCCTCGATCGATAATGGCAACAACACCGAGGAGTCAATGGTCTTATCTACACAATTTAAGGGTGGTACATGGATCGAAAGGCAATATTTTACATATACCACCCAAGATTTAGATCATTGAGCTCGACGAGATACTGGCTAAGTTTATACACGGAATTAGAAAGGGAAGGGGAAGGCAATACATCATTTTGAGTAGATGCGACAAAACCTACATGGCATAGACACAAAGCGAAGCTCATCGTATTCACAGTCGTCATATTATGGAGAATCTTATGGCCAACAGCAATACGATGATCGATCGTATAATATGAAGCAACAGATCAATGGCGAAAGTAGAAGTTCTGACATTCTCCATGCTCCGCACTAATACATGCCATAATCATCCTTGCCTTAGGAGCTGCCCTTGGACACCTGTGGTTCACGACGATCAGACTATGATCATCACCACATTGATGCATCAATGGCATACGGTGTATCAGTATACTATGTCGTGGGATCAATTTCAGGATTAGATCCGACAAACATATCAAATTGATATATAGATACATAAAATCGAGGACCTCGATCCAGCGCCCGTAGAGTCCTATCATTAATTTTGATGGCAAAACCAAGTATATCCATCGATTAATTACTTGATTCATTTGAATCTTAAAATTTAAGTTGTTTAAAGAATAGTCTAACAATTCAAATCATTTCTTTATAGATAATTTAATATTAACGGAAGGATGGTCTGAAACATACCACAAAGCTACTCCTTAAAGCTCAAAAAATATGTGTCATTATTCGTTCCTAATTAGATTATGTTTGCTAAAATTATACTAAATTTATATTTATTTTTAACTTAAAAACCCTAATCTAATTTTTTTATTTTTCAAAAATTTTTGGAGTTAGTTTCAACCATTTTTCGTGTTGTCGATACACCTCATCATATCGACACACGATAAGGCGAACCTTACACACCATTTTTCGTGTTGTCGGTATGTACCATACTAACGGTTGGTCAGTACATTGGTATGGACCGATAAGGCGAACCTTACTTTTGGGTACACTCTCGTCTCTTCTCCTCTTCTTCCTTCTTCTTCCTCCACCGCTTCCTCTTCTTCTTTCTTCCTTCTTCCCTCCTTCCTCCTCTATTCCTCTCGGAAACACTGGTACATACCAATGTACCATGTGTCAGTATGTCGGTACATACCAATCTGATAGATCACCGAAATGGGTTCGATACCCGAAACGACGATCCTTGGTGTTAGGAACTACACCCAACCTCCGTAAGATTGGCTGGCTAGAAAGATAACCATTTTGCTACTGGTATAATAAAGTAAAATAACAAATAAATAGACTAGAGATTCTTGCAAAGCTTATTTGCAAGCTTTCTGTCAATCTGATTATAAGTAGCTTAAGGAGATAGGCCTAGAAAATACTATTGTTTCCTCTCTACTCAGCCAGCCGAACTTCCTTTATTGATTGTTTGTTTATTGATTTGTCTGTAGGAGACCTCAACGCCCACTTCGATTACGATGATAAGGCTCTAGAGCCTTCTAGTCCTGGATGGGAACTGGCAAATCAAGACTTCTCGTTCTGTTATTTGTCAAGCTTGAGTCCTAGTCTGCTGAGACAGAAAAATTTCTCAACCCAGTCTGCAGGGTTAAATGGACCTGCTGCTGTTGGAGGCTCCCAGATGGGTCCGAGCTGAGCTGCTGCTTTTGTTGATGGACACCTCTGGCCAGACAAGACTATTGCAGCAGCTGACCTTATCCATGGCCTATTGCAGTTGTTGACTAATTAAGATCATCATAATTGATAAAAAGATAGGGGAATAACATTATTGATAAAAGCAAGGTTTGCAATATCGTACCGTACCGGGATTTCGATCTGGACTCGGTACGGTACGGTACGGGTGTACCGAGCACTGTAGCAATCCTACAGTGCACTGTTACATTGCTACAGTGTACTGCTACAGTGCTACGATGTTACAGTCGAAACCGGTAGATACCGTCCGGTAATGGGCGGTCCGCGTACCAGTAACCTGTCGGACCGGTACGTACCGCCCATACCGGGCGGTACGCTTCGGTACGGCAGACCTTGGATAAAAGCCCATGACCAAGAAAACTTCATTCATTGATGATAAGAATTCAAATGAAGATGCTAGAAGATAAATAAAGAAAATATGAATCAAACTCAAAAGCTTTTAACAAACTTAAACAAACCTGAATTTAACTAAGACCTGGCTACTTGTCCTATTATTACCTCCCTTTGAGTGGCTAAAGTTTATCTCAAGATTTATATACCACTAATCAAATTCTTGTTATTTATTATATCTTTGATCAGTAATATGCATCTTAACCATACCAAGTCGATGTTGTTGTCAGTATCACCAAGATGCTAATTGCTAGCCATAAAACTTCAAATCCCTCCATGCAAAGTCTGAGATATTTTATTTATTCATGTCAGTACTTTATAGATGATAACAAAACTCAAGATGTCAGTACTTTATAGATACCAAGATCCACTGTTCTATACAAGAACCACAACTGGTCTCCCCAACATGGATCTGCAATAACCCTCTTTTTGGATGCTTCTATCTAAATTAAGATCTGATCTATTATTGGCACAAGTTTTTTCTTATTCATGTCATCCAGGCAAAGTTCATTTGGCACTTACAAAAAATTCTAATTGAAACTTATGATGAAGCACCAAAAAAAAAAAGTCTGATCCAATGAACTCTGAGATATTTTACTTGCTCCAAATTGTATAATTGAAGAAAGTTTCTTGTTCTATCAGGATGTAAGAAAACTGTCAATCCATACTTGATGTGTTAGCCCCATATCACAAAGCACAGCTATATGTGAAGACATTCTACGGACCTTAATAAGCTGAATATTTTATGCAATCCTCTGTTGCACAACATAAACTCTTGAATACACTTCCTAAGTTTTATATCATTGTTATTGTTCCTTACTATTTGTATCTCTTCAATGCATGAAGAAGGTTTTTAGCATCAATAAAACTCTCATCACGCTTTCTAAAAATCTCGAGGATAATTTTGATGGTTGTCATCAAAGCAAACAACCAATTTGTCAATCATGTACCTTAATTTCTATAGCATGTTCTCACAGAAATTAAGTCAAAAATACATAGAAAACAACTACTCAAACAAATGTGTGAACTACAGAGGTGGTACCAAAATGAGGTTGTTAAAAGAAAGATAACTTGCACAAAAGCATTTCAAAGGTCAATAGATGCAAAGATGAACAGGAAAAGGGAATATATTAAAAAAAGATTACCATACAAAAGAAAATAGCACAGAAGTATAACTTCTTAATACCTTCCACAGGCCCCAATGGAATATTTGCGTCTTCAAGACCTACAAGAAAATTTCAAATGATAAATGACAAGAATACAAAACAATAAGGTAAAGAAGTATGTTTATTCATGTTGCTTATTCATAAGTACAGAAAAAGCATAATGTAATTTCAAGACTAGTTAATGTGCTAGTCATGGAAATCAAAAAAATATCAATTTTCAGAAAAGAAAATGCATTTGAATAAGAGCAAAAAGGAGAAAACTTTGCAGCATAAATAGAGAATAGACCTCAATTTAGTCGAGGGAACAGTTACCTTGCCATTTTGAGGAAATATACCATAATCATAGGTAAGTGATTCCAAATAATTAGATGTTGCACTCTATCTTATTTAAGCAATATACAATCATTTGGCCATCTATACAACATTACTAGTTAAAATCCATAGTTTAAATGCCTCATGTTAATTTCTTGATAAAGTAACCATAATAGACAGGAGACTTTTCTTCAATGATTACTTCATGAAGAAGAAGAATTCTGAAGATGAGTAAAAGCCAACACAGAACCAATATATTATTGAACTAGCCACATAGTCCATTGAGATGATAAAAGAATCTAATAAACAAACACCATACCAATGTCAAGAACTATCCAATTACAGCTGATAGATATCTTTGAGCTTCATTCCAGCCACAATGGCTTGGGACAAATTTTAGCAGGTATAGGAAGTCTCACCAATCAATGATGCAAATTAGGTAGCTCGTCCAACCCTCTTGCCAAGATTTTCTAAGTCAACGAAAGCTGATTACTTTAAAAAAAAGGCAAATTCTATTCTATTTTCAGACGAATCACTCAGGAATCAGACATGACACAATTTATCAAGAATATAATTCAATATATCTCTTCTCCTCTATTGGCTTAAGCTTTTAGATGGAATGATGATGATCAACAATTAGCCATTGTATCAGAGTGGAAACCTTGTCTTTGAATCATCCTAGGTCGGACTTAGAAGAAAAACAGTCATCCCTGACTAATTCAAGTTCCATGTAGTGAATTTGGGTCAAGCTTCAGATGGAATGACAGTGATAAAAATTTAACATGTCATATGAGTTTTTACAATTTGTAGTTGTGAAAATGGTTGGCATTAAAACAAGTGCTGTTCATGTCTGGAGAGCTAATGGGGTGACTGATGAGTCGTAGAAACATGTGAAGCAAAGTGAGCAAGCCTTAAAAACAAAAGGCAGCCCCTTACATAAATGAAGAAGCTATGCTCAGACACCTTGCAAAGACACTGAGCTAGGAAGATGAAAAGAAGACAAATTTCAAAGATCAAAATTCCATGTTCATCTAATAAATCTGTCAATGCACCTCGAGAATTGAACAAAAAAGAATCGACTCCAGTACCACCATTCCAAATTCTGACCTCGCAAACAATTAATAACATATTAACTTATTAAGTCCAGCACTGGAATCTGAAAGGAGCAAGAAAATGGCACCTTTATCAGGAAAGTGCAGGTAGGCATCAACCTTGGACGCCGCAGAGCTCTTGAATCCGGCCTTCTTGCTCCTCTCCTTGAGTAACTCATCGAGTTCCTTGTAGTACGACATCTTCACCGACCCACTCCCTTTGATCTGGTGCTTCGCCTTCTTGAACTCCTTCAGCAAGTTCCTCCACTTATCGGTGCACATGGTGGGCGACCGGTCGAACCCTTTCTCCCGCATCTTCGTCGAGATCTGCTCCCACAGATGCCTGTTCGACTTGGAGGTGTTGAAGAGCCCATCTATATCCCGCCGGAGCGCGATGAGGCTCTTCGTTTCCTCTTGGATCCACGTCTCCGCGCGCTTCTTGGGCGCCCTGACCTCATGGTCCTCGCCGCTGCTCTCCGCCAGAATCATCTGCGGCTGCTGTTGCGGCGGCGGCGGCAGTCCGCCGTTGTAGAAATCAACGCCGCAGGGCTTCTCGGCTGAGTACATTCTCCTTGCCGTCGCGACCGCCGCGTCTTCGCCGATGATGTTTGCTCGGCTGTGCAAGGATCGGGAGAGGAATTGGTCTAGGGTGAGGAGAGACATCGCCGAGGAGGTCCAAAACCCATGTCTCAGAGGTAAAAGGTGGGATTTTTATGGTTGCTGTCTTTGTCTCAGTGAGGGGAATGGGGGAAAAGAGAGTGGGAGAGCAGCATGGGGATGGGGAGGATAAGATTTGGGGAAAGAATCTCGGAGATCACCATTGATAAGACAAAAAAAGAAAAAGAGGCCGCTTTGAGGAACTGAAACAGCGGGGGAGTGTGTTCGGGTCATGGGAGCACCAACCAGCGAGTGACCCCTGAAAAAACCCTAAAGTTTTATCATCGTCTAATATCAAATGATAAGATCCTAAAATCTTATCGTAAAATGCTCTGATACCAAATGATAAGACCCGAAGATCTTATCGTAAAAGAAAGAAGGAAATAAAAGAAAATAGGAGAGAAAATGGGAGAAAAATAGGGAATGATTGCTTCGAAGGGATGGCCTCCTTGATCACTTCGAGGGGATCGACCTCCTATGGTTTATTCACAGACTGGAATAATATTTGATTGATTTATTTATTGATTGATTTAAAAGAAAGGGTTACATCACTATTTATAGAGTTCCCGCCTATAGTCCACCAAGACTTGGACTCTTAATAATAATTAAATATTAAATAAATCTCTACCCGACTCTAACTGAACTAAACAAACTCAATAAACAACTGAACTAAACAGACTCAATAAATATTATTCAAAAACTCAGAAAAGGAGTCCTAACAATTCCTCCCTCTTCAAATTAGCCTTGTCATCAAGGCTGAGCAACATCAAACTCGAGGAGCTTCTCTTTCAGCACTTCAATCATAGACTATCTGCAACGCATCATAATCCGATGATCAAGTAAATATAACCTCCACTTTTTGATAGTGTAAGCAACAAGTCAATCTTTTAGTGTAGTAATCGTTGCAAGAAACTCTTGGCCTTGTATAATCAATTTTATCTTTGAACATTTGCTATCATAAGTTAAAATCCATCTATCATCGATCTTTACTTCAAATCTATCACAGCCTTCAATGTGGTAAGCTAATCGGGCTATAACTTTTCTGTCCATAAAATTATTAGTGCTATCCATACCAATCAAAACAATGACAAGTTGATGCTTCAAAGTTCCTCCGATTTTTATAGTTTTTGGGTTAGCGTAACCAACCAATGCATGCACTGTATGTGTGATGGCTTCAATATCTTCATTAGTTTCCACACCTTTATGATCGGAGTCCAACTCTTCTGCTTCTGGTTCCTCTCCAATTGGCTCAATCATCAGAAGTTGCTATTGTTTACATTGGTGCTTCATACTCTACTTTTCATCATAGTACAAACCCTTTGCTGATCTTTCCATGAGTTCTTCTTGGGTTAGTCTTCGGGTGTCAAGGCTTTGGTTAGGAATAGATGGGGTGTGCTGCTTACTGATCACCTGTTTATTGACACCTCTATTTCGATGATATTCCATGCTGATTTTTTCCTCATGCAAGTGTGCAAATAAAATCGCAGCTATCATGGTACGGGGTTGACGAGCCTTAACTTCACACTGAATCTCTAAAATAAGCCCTTCAATAAATGTACCCAAAAGTTTTCGTTCCGACCAATCTTTAGCTTGATTTGACAATCTTTCAAACTTACTCTGATATTCCAACACTGTAGAAGTCTAATGAATTTTGGCGAGCTGTCCATCAATATTCTCATATTCCGATAGGTCGAAGCAAACAAGAAGCCCTCTTTTGAACTGCTCCCACAAAGGAACTCCATGGAAAGTTTCATACTAATCGTACCATTGGATTGCATCTCTATTGAGCTAGATTGAGGCCACTTCTACCTTGGATTCTTTTGGGGTTCGATGAAAATGAAAAAAAAATTTCGCCCTAGAGATCCAATCGATCGGATAGAAAGTTCATCGAAAGATAAATCTTCATTAATTAAATCACATACCTCTTCTCTTAAAGCCATTAGTGCGAAGTTTGCCTCCTCTTTGTTGCTGGCTTCTTCATTTTCGGAATCACTTGAATCGTCCTAAGTTGCTTTTAAAGCTTTCTTCTTCGGTTGCTTCTTCTTGGCTTGGGGGCATTCATTTTTGAAGTGCCCGAGCTTCTTGCATTCATAGCATATTACTTGGTCCCTTTTATGTTCAAGTTTATTTTTTATGTTATTTTTAAATTTATTCTTTCTTATAAATTTTTAAAATTTTTGGGTCAAAAGTGCAATGTCATCATCACTGTCCTTATCACTTGATGCTCCTTTCAAGTGGTCTTCTTGTGTTGTAAGTGTCATATCCTTCCTGTTCTTTGGAAGGGGGTTCTCGAGCTTTTCATGAGCATGACACGTCATTTCGTAGGTCATTAGAGACTCAATAAGTTCTTCGAGAGAAAATGTTTTAAGGTCCTTGGCCTCTTGAATGATCATAACTTTTGGATCCCAACTCTTTGGAAGGGATCTTAAAATTTTAGTTACTAGTTCAAAGTTAGAAAATTTTTTACCAAGAGCTTTGAGTCCATTGATGACATCCATGAAACGGGTGTACATGTCTCCGATGGACTCACTTGGTTTCATTTGGAAAAGTTCGTAAGAGTGCACAAGAATGTTGATTTTGGATTCTTTCACTCGGCTA